>QLNU02004957.1:53275-67029 GCA_006491805.2 Dysdera silvatica | reverse complement strand
TTATCAAAAATTATCCCCAATGTATTAATTCTATGGTAATACTGACGAATTTTATTCGCATGTACATTTCTACGGGATCCATCTATAAGTTCAACGTAATAACTATGAGGGCTTTTCTTCCTAATAATGGTAGCGGGTCCTAACCATCTAGCTAATAACTTATTAGTAGAGTCAGGAATCAGTACTACCACCTGATCATCCACCTCAAAACTTTTTGGTCGAGCGCGAAGATTATACCTATTAATATACGCAGATTGTTTTAATTCAGAACTTATTCCCGCATAATGAATAGCTTCCTGGAGTTTTGTTTACAAATCATTAAGATAATTTTCTATTGGGACTGCTAACCGAACGGGGTCATCCATTTCACCTGTCCATGTCTCTTTTAAGATAGATAGAGGACCTCTAGGCTTTCTACCGTAAACCAATTCATAAGGGCTAACATCGGTAATAGTATGAACTGCTTCATTGTGTGCCCACAGAATGTAGAGAAGGTGACGGTGCCATTGCTTTGGATTTTGAATGATTAGGTGGTGAAACATTTTCTTTCATACACCGTTAAATGTTTCACGCATTGAATTACCTGACGGGTGCATGGGGGAAGTAAATCTGGGGGTAACCCTTATCCTTTTTTAACATTTCCTGGGTAAGCGCAGAAGTAAAATTCGAACCTTGATCTGACGACAAAAAACGAGGGGCTCCAGTACGTGAGAAAATTGTCAATAGGGCATCACATGTTGATTTTGCCGAAAGTAATTTTAGTGGTACAGCCTCGACCCAACGTGTTAAACCACAAATAGCAACTAAAATGTGGGTCATTCCGGCTGAAGGCCGTCAAAGGTCTGATCAAATCCAAATAAAAAAGTTCAAAGGGCAAACCGGGTCTTCGTAAGTACTGGACCGGCACCTTATCCCTCATACTAACGGGTCTTTTCATCTGACATTCGTGACATGTCCTGCAATACTCCTTGATATTTTCCTGTAAATTAGGCCAATTAAAAGACATTTGTATTATAAATTTTTTTTTCTTAACTCCCATATGAGATGCAAAGGGACCATCATGTGTCATTTTTAAAATAATATCTCTGCTATTAACAGGAATAACTAATTGTGCAACTTCTTTTCCAGATATCGAACATTTTCTAAATAATAAATTATCAGTTATAAAATAACCGCCTTTCCTTTCTTTTGCTTTTATAAACAGGTCTTTTAAAGAAGCACAGTTAGATTGGTCATTAATAAAGCGAGATCTTTCGGAGATTAAAGAATCATCATTTATATTTATCGCCTTACTATTTACAGAGGTGGAGCCATTTCCGTTTGGAGATTCCGAAACTAACATCTGATTAGCGGGCCATCTGTTTTATTCTATTTCACATAAATGATTACTTACGTTACACTGTATTGCGTCATCCGGAAGTTCGTCATCTCCGCGTTCTTGGTTCTTATCGCCGCTTGTAGAAATGAGTTCGGAAGGTTCACCGGATTGAAGGCTCTTTTACGCGACCATTTCTTCTGCTTTATTTTTATCAATAACATCACCGGTGTCTTCTATAACTAGTTGTTTTCATAATTTATCCATAATTGTCACAGGTGCAATGCATTTTTCGTTTAAATCGGGAACCATCGCCCACAAAGTTTGAAGTTGGAGAATGCCCATGGAAATGTTTTCATTCCCTGCCAATGAAACATTAACTGTAATAAGATCAGCTTTAATTTGATTTCCACTTTCTTGATTTAAATGAATTTTTCTTTTGGATTCACAGTCGAGTGGATCTATGAAACTACTTTTAATTGCCACAATTTCCGCACCGGTGTCGAGGAGGCAAAGGACTCTCTTATTATTAAAAATCAGTTCGATTCGCTGGAAGGAGAAAGGGTATCTTGTATTGTCATCGGCAAGCCAACTTTCGCGATTATAACGTCCTCTTTTATAACGTCTTTGACTTGTGCCATCACCACGGATTTTGAAGTCGCGTGTTCAGCGGAATTTACTGCATAGCGATGGGGATTTTTATTGAAAGAGTTTGGTCCCCTAGACCATTGTCTTGAATTTGTAGCTGTGGACGAACCAGGATTGTAACGATTTTGAAATGAAGGTGACGGCCGTCTTGGTGGAGGGTGAGTAGCCGGTGGAGAGCTGTAATCGTTCCTTTTGAAGGGAGGTCGGTATACGTCTTTATTGCACAGCGGTGGGTACGATGTTCTTTGGTGAGATACCTATGGAGAAGATTTATGTTGACCTTGGAACACTCACTGTCGTGGCAAGAGAATAGTAGGTTCGAAGATGCTATATTTATAACAGTTATGAACTGAAAAACATTCGTACGCTTGCAATCCATTTGCCGTTGATGCGCTTGATACATTATAGGATATGGTTATACTACCTGAACAAATCGTGATATCATTGAACTAAAGAAAAGGTAGAAAATACAAGAGTCAGTCTGGTAACTTCCTCCCGGTATGAGGTACGTTCCAGAAGTGCCGATTACGCGCCAAAATTCAAGTAATGTTTCTGTTCTTGACCAATCAAAATCTCACAAGGTTACATCTGTTCATATGACGTACGATGCGGTGATTTCGCTGCAGGTAATTATTAACCAATTACAAAAATCGAATATTACTCTATTCTGCACTGCGACATTTCCGAAGGGACGATATACGTTTAAATTTAAGTATTTTTAGGAGTTCCATAAAATTTACAATTTGAAATTATTAACACATATAAAATACACGACACTCGCACTGAGCTGGTTCGTATACACCCAACTTTGGAACAAAATGAGGCATTCGAAATTTTCGAAAATTTTCCATACTTTCATATGCAATTTTTTTCGATTTTCGAAAAAAATTAAAAGGCCCGTTTTGGGCCAAATAATGGTCCTATCGTTCTGAAATCGATATTTTTGGAACACTCACAATAAGCTGGTTCGTATACACCCAACTTTGGAACAAAATGAGGCATTCGAAAATTTTCCATACTTTTACATGCAATTTTTTTCAATTTGCGAAAAAATTTAAAATTCCCGTTTTGGGCCAAATAATGGTCCTATCGTTCTGAAATCGATATTTTTGGAACACTCACAATAAGCTGGTTCGTATAAACCCATTAAAGGCATTAGACGTATTCTTAGCTTAATTTTTAGTGCAATAGTGATTTAAAGAAAAAATTCAAGTTAGGTCTCATTGAATGCTATTCTAAATATATTGATAAGAACATGTTCGCAACCATCTGACTGCATACTCTGGTTTACCATATTTGGGGCAGTATAGCCTGTGCCATAAAAATCCAAACGAACAAACAAACAAGCATACTCTGAAAGCGTTACTATTTGTAAGTACGTACATCTGAGTATTAGCGTACGCAGAAAATTCATGTGAAAGGTTACATGCTTTCAATTGGGGAGGGGATTGTTACATATCTACAACTACACATGTTCATATGTATATACATAAAATTTCGTTGCAGTGGAAATTGCAACCACCATCAACCGCCCTGCGCATTTCAATGCATCTGTAAACAGTTGTTCCAAAAATAAAGTTCATAAAATGAAAAGTTAGGACCAGAATAACTGACGTCCACCTTGGAAACACTCTTAGGATTGCAATATCAAAAATAAGCAGTGCCAAAATTCTCCATACAATGTGATTTCGCTTTACTAAACTAACTATTTACTAATTTACTAACTAAATGTATTGTGAATAATTTTTGCTTCCATACATATTTTATATTGTATATATATATATATATATATATTTACCCGAAAATATTTTCTGAATCCGCCTCTGGGAGTATATATATATATTTTTGGGTGGGCATGCAAAACTAATATAGATACATAAGGAAAAAATATCAAAAATGCTGTTGTGGGGGGCACCCCTCGGGCCGCCTTTCTTCAGTCCTAATATTGCTGATACAGTAGTGCGGCCCATGGGCCTACAAGAATAAGCAAAATTGGCCCTTAGACTGCAAAAGGTTGAAGACTCCTGATATAGGGCCATAATCATTGAGCTCAGAAAGCGTCCGGGTAAGGGGAAAATATAAAAATAGGAAATTACTTTGAAAAAGCAATTAAAACTGTGTTTTAAGGTGAAAAGAAACGCTACTCTTTTTAGCAAGGCAGCAATTTGTAAAACCATACCGCGGCAGTAAAACAAAGACCGTATCCAGGATTTAATTTCGGAGAGGTGTGCTCAAAAATTTTACAGCATGTATTGATACAATCACAGCATGCAAGATAAGCCAAATCCCATTAAAAATTTTATTTCGGGGGGACCGGTCCCTAAGGTCCCCGCCCCCTCTGGATACCGGCATGATTAAAACAGTTGCAAAATAAACAATGAAGCAATGAATAACACTAACAACTAACAGATAAAGTATGCAACAAAAAAAAACACAGATATTAACAATTAAATGAAATTGAAAAGCGAAGGAAAGCAAGTAGAAATGCATGTTTGAGAGGTAAAGCTGAAATAAAGTTGTACCAATAATGTTACAACCTTCCTCTTCTATAAGGCAAAGTGAACTCGCCCCCGCTTATTGACCTACCTTCTATTCTAGCTATCTCGAAGGAAACTGTTAGAGATTTTACTGTATTATTGCCACGGCCAACTAGATTACTACAGGCCCGCTCACATGAACCTAACGCCATAGAAAACCTGTCCTCAAATTTTCGCAGTGGCGATTCTCGCACGTAGTTTTTCTCCGACAGAGGGCGCCTGCTGCATAGGAAAACATTCCCAATCTAACACACTATAAATGCCAATTAATGTCCCAGTTTCTGATTACATACAGAAATAGATTGTTTTTTTCTCAAAAAATTATCGCATTTTATTTTCCAACGACGATGATGATATCGTGATATGATAACCTTTCATAACAAATTTTAAAATAAAATTTAAATCTTACATACCTTTTTCTACTCTTTTATTTACACTGAAGGCGGTTTATTGGATGAAATGATTTCTCAGGCATGTTGAATAACTGGTAATGAATTGATAGTTTATACTGAAAGCTAAATTTCAAAATGCATATAAAAGCAGACTTTATTTTAATGGTCAATAAAACAGAATTATATAGAATTTTAACCAACTAATTAATAATTTAATTATATTCTATTATAATTAATTATAAAATAAAGAATTAATTAGAAGGCTTGACACCTGTTTGGAAAGACTTTAATGGAATGTTAATGAAATTAACACATGAATTTACAATAAACTGATGATATAACTACACAATGTATAATACATAATTTCTAATAACTTTTGACACAAGTCAGATTTTTAATACACTGCATGATAAAAATAAAGTATCAGGTATTCATGAATAGCAATTCTTTCCAAAATAATTTTACTTGGAAACACAAACTACATAATAGAACAGCATGTCACCGAAAAACAAAATACAGAATAAACACTTACTGTGTCCTTAATACTGCAGATATAAATAGGCTAAATTTTATGAAATTGGGTTGAACGAAAAAATAAACTATTAGTAAAAGAAAATGTTTTTTTATACACATTATTTATTTCCATGTCTCAAAAATGCGCAATAAAAGGAAAACTTTATACAGTAAATAATTACGGCAGTTTACATTCTCTGGAATCTTTATTGATATATCGCTAATAAAATGAAAAGAGGGCCCAATAACGCTATAACAAAAATGTAGAACTGCTCATCGAAATAAAATAATTTTCACTCTAATACATAGTACGTAATAAAACAGCATGTCATACAAAAACTTTCTGAAATATAAGATGATAAAGAATAAATACCTATTGGTCATATACGGCAGATTATCGACAAATTAAAGCCAAGATTTTTAATTGCCTGCTGAAGTAGAAATTAACTACAATTTGTAATAACAATTTTGCACAAAATTATAATTTTAAAACCTTTCTAGACACAGTTTTTTTTAAGAAATTTTGTTTTGTGTTCATCAGCCAAATTGGTAGTAGTTTTAGCAAAATTACTTAAATATGGTCTTAAAAACTTCGTCAAAATTAAAAACGACAATTCTTTACGATGGTCAAACATATTTGTACATCGAAGGACTGGATTTTTGCACAATCGTTTGTGTAATAAATTACGTAGTTTGGTCAATGTATTTTTTCCATTACAAATGTTTGGAATTATCAACTGCAGAACATTTTCAATACGTAATAAGAAATCGATTAAATATTGTTTGGGGCAAATTAGTGCTCCTCTATCAATATTTAAAATCGGTGCTGAAGTAGATGAAGAAATAAAAAGGTCTTTGCACGAATCACAATCCATATTGTCAATGACAGCTCTTATTATATATCCTGCAATATAGCCCATGGTGACAGAACGCAGACTTGTTGGAAGTGAACCTACCAAAATAAAAAATATGCTCTCTTTACTGTAATTGTCAATGAACAACAAAGGATTTCTTAAAAGGCAACCGCTTTTGTGGAAGCTCGCACCAATCAAAAATAATAGTCTCTGAGCTCGTTATTAAGAATATGAAATCAGTTTTTTGTGAATAGCATATAAATTTTTTTATTAATATTCAAAGTTCAAAAATCACACTTTTTAAGTAAAGTGTGATATTTTTTATTCGCACTGTATATGAAGATAATAACTTTTGAACTCAATTTGAATGAAGAGGGTAAATGTATTTAATGCATAAAATTATAGAATTACACGAATGATCATTCAGTGTATTTTGAAACATAATATAAAACTAAGCTTTTCAATACCGATATTTGGCATGCAATGGTCGAAATTTACAGTTGCCCGCTTGCCCTGGCAATCAAATTTTTTAGAAGGGCAAGTTAAACAAAAAAATCAGTTGCCCCTCGAGCAACCAAAAATTATTTTTTTTTAACCTCGATATTTATAACATAATAAATCAAAAATATCGTTAAAAGCAATATATAATCAGATTTCAAACATGTGTTTTTTTATTGTTAATAGACTTGCTTCTCAGTCTTCCAACTCAGAGTGTGGATTGTGAACAAGGTTTTTCTGTCATGAAAAGGGTAAAAGGTAATTGGCAAAGCAAGCTATGCATTTCCATTACAGGAAACTGAAGAATAACATTACCATCTGCAAGTATCGAAGATTTTGAACCAAATGAAGCCATTAACATGTGGTTAAGTGCAAAACAGAGAAAACCATACTACAAACTGAAAGCCACAATATGAAAGTTGAAAACAAGCACCCCATTTGCTAGAAGATTCAGATATATCAGTATTGGTGTACAACCGATGATAATTAAAAATTTGTATTATGGGTGAATCTTCTATTCCTACTTTCACCCCTTAATATGCAAGTGAATATGGCAATAATTTTACAAATAAATATTTATTATATACGCCCAAGAATGAATTTTTAAAATTTCATTTTGATGTGTTAACATCAATTTTGATTTTATTCAGAACAATTTTGTTTGAAATTTTTTTTTGATGAAACATTTATACTTCATGTCAATATCGCCAATTCTTCTAAACCATAGCCAAATATCAGTGTTAAAAAGCTTATTTTTTATGTAATTTTTTAAAATACTATGAATGATCTTTCGTGTAATTTTATCTGGTAAATGTAGTCATCCTCTTTAATTGAATTGAGTTCAAAGGCAATTATCGTCATATACAGTGCAAATAAAAAATATCAAACTTCATCTAAAAAGTGCGATATTTGGACTTTGAATATTAATAAAAAAATTTTATATGCTATTCACAAAAAACTGATTTCATATTCTTAATAAGGAACTTAGGGACTATCGTTTGTGATAAGTCTTGTGTCAGAGTACGAGCTTCCACAAAAGTGGTTCCCTTGTTAGTACTGATAAAATGCTGTCTTTTAATTTTACTTAAATTATAATTAAGAATACAAAGTTTTGTTGAAGTTATATAGTAATTATTATTACTATAATTATTAAATTATAACGAATTAATGAAAAGCTAATTCAATGAACAAAGCCGCTTTTATTATGCTGTTATAGCTTACAAAGTAATTTTTCTAGCTTTTTGTGCAGCCATGTGTCGGAAAAAAAGAGTGTCTGCAGTGGTCATATGACCACCACAATAAACATGATAACCTACATAGGCTACAGATGCTAACGCATTAGACTAATAACATATTTATTTATTTTGAACACTATTTAGAAGCTGCATTGTGAGAAGTATGACGTCACACGCAAAAGGTCACTTGATCGAAAGTATATGGGACCGCTAAAAACCGATTTCTTGGTACTGGCACTACACATTTTAGCGACCCTAAATTTTAGTGGCTGCACAGCTCACACCCAGTAAGCACGGATATCAGTACATTGTTTTAAAATATATTTCTGCAGTAGAATGATAAAAAGTTATTAAGAAGTTGTAGAACATCATGTGTTGCAACACTTTTTTATATATTTGTTTGTTTTTCTAGTGAGATAGTTATTTTTAGTTAATTGAAACTTTGATTAAATAACAACTGAAATTTTTAATGAAGATATTTTTTTATTAAATTTTTAGCCTTACATATGAAAACAGTGACTATTATGGAATAAAACATGCACCATTTAAATAAAAGTTGCCTTTTTTAAATATGCATTTTCACTAAGAGATTTGTAACTCAATGGGACTAAATGAAATAACTGAATAGACTAAACAGATTAGTAACTTAATGGGAAAAAATAAAGCCATATTTTACCTGTTTCATATTCGTGTTCTGTAAGACTAGGTTCCAATCTACCCATTTCGATTACATTAAACTCCAATTGGGGAACACTGGAAATATTTTCAGCTCTTGCAATATTATTAATTTCTGATAGAAAAGCTATGGGCGGTGCTTTAACATTGGCATTTCCAGACGCTGACAATATTCCAGTGATTAATATTTTTTGTACATTTTGGAAAACATTCATTGCGGTTGTTTGATCATTTGACTCACTTAGCTGCCTTGTAGAGCTAAAAAAGGACTCGATGTCATCACTGGAAAATTTTCTTGTCAATATATAACGAAACCCATTTCCTAAAAGGAATTTAATACATTGAATTGTGAAGTTAGTAGTCAGAACTAGAGCCTGATATGTTTCTTGACTCAAGAATTCGTTTTTGTTCGTACAACTAATCTTCCATTTCTCTAAATATTCTAAAAAATCAGATAACCACTTCAGATGTTCATCATCAACGTTAAAAAATGGCTTCAAAATATCTTGTTTCGCTAAAATGTAATATTTTGTGCTGCGAATGTTATGTATCATGTACCATTTATACACCATTTCCATGAATTCTATTGTAGGCATAGCATCTGAAAACTCAAACATTTTAAATTGTGGGCCATATCTCTGAAGGACTCGAAGTGCTGCTGTAACATCGATGGAAAATATTTCAACGGCCCGACGCACATTCATTTTTTCAAAACTGCTTGGAAATACATATTTCCGTGATAAATTCCTGACTGGTTTTAAGATCATATTTTTTTGTACATAATAGAGACGCCTTACATACTCAGCAGATAGGTGTTGGTTATTATTTTTTAATTTCCTATCTAAAAATAACGAGCGTATATTTTTTTTTATAATGTGACAATAATCGTAACTCAAAAATAATACTCTATTTTCATCAAATGGATGAACAATTGTTGGTCGGGCTTGACCTCCTGATAAAATATCAAATAAACTTACATTTACTTTGTGATTGTCAGCCACTATACGTAATACCTTAAAACCAGTACTCTCTAAATTTTTTATAACAGCGAGCACTATTTTATGCAATTCAATGGCTTTTAGATCTTTAGTGAAAAAACAACTTACTGGCAACCTGTAAAGTGATGATACACCGACGAAAACAAAACATAGCAGTTTATTTGCCAGTTGATTTGCAATTCCTAATTCATTTTCCAATCCACCTTTACCTACATTTCCTAACAATGCATCAATGGATCGGATATATTCTAATGATGGCTTAATGGACGTTTCATCTAATATTAAAGACCCAATTTTTTCAACTGGCTGTAACTTCTTTGATTCTTGTTCTAGGCGTTGCCTTATTAAAGCTGGTAAATTATTATCCAGACCTATAGTCCCAATATAACGACGCAAAGTAGCAGGTGATGGTAAGGACAATAACTCAATCCTTCCAAGAAATTTATAACCACTAGGAGACCCACTATGCCAGTGGACACAATGCTTCACAACTGTTTCATGCCATTGTTTCTTTTTCCTTTTGCCATAAGTCAACAACTGCTCCAAGAGAAAAATAGCTTTTAATGAATTTTGTGCAGCAGCTGATTCAATTTTCATGATATTTGTTGCATTGATTTTCTGTTCAGCAAATAGTAATTTTTGTTTTAATTCCTTATTTTTACTCTGCAATGCTTTTACATTCCTTCGTATTCTTTGATTACATTTTTGCAGTGACCGAATTCTTTTATGTTGTACAGATAACTTCTTTAGTGTTACTCTTGTTTGAACAGATGCAGTAGATAATTTACATTCAGATATGTTTTGAATTTTTAGGTTTGAGGAAACACTTGATCGGTCATCATTAATATTGGTTTCATCCTAATCATTAATCCTTGTTTTTTGCCTCGAACAAATAACATTTGCTAACATGGTTAAGGGACAATCAAGAATAACTGAAGAGTCCTGCGTTTATTCAATTTTCTGACGTTTGGCTGGTTGATATGAATAATCTTCTGAACTAATGAAATGAGTAGTAATTGATAGATCATTTCATTAACATGTAAATCTGATGATTTTGTACACTGAGACATACGCTCACATCTTTTAACTTTTTGCTTTGAAACTTTAGTTTGAAGCTGCATATACTTTGGATAGCCATCGAATACACTTGGTATGGTGCTTAATTTTAGTTTTTTTATTTTTCCCTCTTTATAATCCTCAGGTTTTAAACGCAGACAGCAAACTCTAGAGTACATCGATGGTACCCAAATTCCACCATCTAGTCCTAAATGGGGTGAATAAAATAGTCACAAAATTAAAAAGAAAAAAAAAATTAGAAATTACTATTTCATTCTTAAGAAGAAATTATTGCATTTTTTACCTATGCACTTATTGTTTTCATTACATGTTATAACTTGACAGGATTAAATGTAGATTAATAAGTACTTTTTAAATTGCTGATTCTAATAAGAAGGACTATCAAACAACAATGTCAAACAATCAACGTTTATTGGCGTAGTGATACCAACGCCGATGGTATGGCGTGATTAGATGGTGAAACGTTCGAAAGAAAATAAATATTTCTGCCTTCGGTGGGACCTGAACCCACGACCTTCCACTTGCCGGGCGGAGGCTCTACCCACTGAGCTACGAAGGACAATATATAATCTCTTTACGAACGTATATATATTGTTGCCAGTTATTTCGCAGAATGGTGTAGTACATAGACTACTATTTAAACCAAATTGCAAAGAGACTGGTATTAAATGGATCGAAATGCACGTTGCAGCAGTGGAAGGTCGTGGGTCAGGTCCCACCAAAGGCAGAAATATTTATTTTCTTTCGAACGTTTCACCATCTAATCACGCCATACCATCGGCGTTGGTATCACTACGCCAATAAACGTTGATTGATATTGTTGTTTAATTTAATCTGCGTAGTGTTCGATTTATATAAAATGGATACAAGAAGGACTATGTTTTCTAGGAATAGAAACTACCCATATATGATATTTGATGCCCACCTCCAATTTAGCATACACTGATTAATTATTTTATAAAAAATGAAATCTAAAGGAAGTTTTACAATAACACAAACAGGGATGGGACTCAAAATTTTTTAAGTATTCAAGATAAACCGTTGTCACTATTTGCGATTTTCAAGAATGTTAGAATTATCTTCAAGATTATATTGAAGTTAGTAGATTTTAAAATATATGTTCCCAAAGAACAAAAGATCCAATAAAAATATTTCCTCAACTATATACACCCAACATAAATTTTTCAATTAGGTGAAAACACTAAATTTGCATATATGGCTTTGATGTTGGATGAACTTAAAATAATTAATGCACCTTAGCTTAGCTACTACAGAGTAAAATTATGAAGGGGGAAACAAAGTCCCTTTACGTGAGATATTTGTAATCCATTGTATTCGAAGGGTTTCTTCACTTGGAAATTCGTGAAAGGATACATTACTTTTTCCTTACTGCGATTTACAAAATGGAACACAACAAGAAACTCCCATTATTATCACAAATAAATATCATGTAAAAATTATAGAAAACCCAGAAACCCTTTTTAATCTTCGGTTAACTGCTGCAAACATGCCGGTGTCCTGGACATTTGGCCGAAAATGGCCGACGGAAGTTCGCTTCTCACAGGTGGGCGGAACTTCCGGTGGAATTTAGGGCGATGGTTTTATTACGTAGCAACTTAGTATTCCGCCTACTTGTCATATTTGAAACCTTGACGGAAAAACGTGGTTGCGTTGTATTTTTATAAACAAATCTGTTAATTTTCATTTTCATTCGTTTGATTTGTATTTTGAACCTTCATTCCATTTTTGAATTTTTATTCGTTTGATTTGTATATTTGAAACCTTGACGGAAAAACGTGGTTGCTTTGTATTTTTATAAACAAAACTGTTAATTTTCATTTTCATTCGTTTGAGCATGGCCACTCAGGTAACATTTATTCCTTCAACCAGGGGAGGTAGAATTGCTGTATACAAGCAATTCATGTACAAAGTTGAAAGACGTTTAGACAATGGAAAATCATATTGGAAGTGCTACAATAAAACTGGGTGTAAAGCGCGGCTTACAACGTTCAACGATCTTTACCAAAACGATTCTGGGTATCACACTCATGAGCCGGACCCTCAAGCTATAATGGGGAAAACGTTTCGTCACAAACTGAAAAACAGGGCGGAAAAAGATTTGGCTACCCCGGTTCCTAAGATTTACAGGTAAATGCGATTTTTTTTTAACTTCTGAAAATGTCATTTACTTTATTTTAAACAATATGCTGAAAGCAAAGGGGGGATGGCGGACTGGGATATCATTGGCGTAAGGAAGTTCAATATTATATATGCTTATTGTGTTTTTTAATGTAATTGTGTTAAGATAATAATATGTATTAAGGGATCCACGTGGTGGGTGGGGGGGGGATGATACTCTGCATGACCTTGTCGGTGTTTCGTCAATAAAACTAAGTCTAACTAAGAAATTATAATTATGTCTATATAAACAGAATATGGTGTATGGTTTGGTAAAGGTAGACTTCACTGTATAGGCAGACCCACCACAATAAAATATTGTACCTGGGTCTAAGTTATGCACTGGACCCATATACATATACTATAATTTTTTTTTTATTCTGCACTTTTTACTATTGGCCCTCTCAAAGGTTCGGGCCCCCAGACATACCAACCTTCTCCTTGTGGCGGACCTGTGTATGGGACTTTTTGTAAACAGGCATTAGCGATGGGGCTGTTTGAATGCTCATCAACAATTTCAAAGAAATTTATTGTTGTAAAGGTCTTGAGGTTTATGACTGTTGTCAGGCTGATAGTAGTTTATATTGTGCTCACATATAAAAATATCTACTTTGGTTATTTGTGAAAGTCTAACATTAAGACAGATTTATTTATAAACCCACAGGTGTTATGGCCTATGAGGATTTAGGGATGCTTTCCTGCCGTTCAATATTTTGCTAAATGGGGAACTGAAGGATAAGCTACATTCATTGACTTGGGGTGTGGGCATGATCCTGTCTACGATAATTTTTACAATTCAATTAAAACATAGAAAATATTTCTTACAAATTAAAA
>QLNU02004957.1:23699-35623 GCA_006491805.2 Dysdera silvatica | reverse complement strand
ATCCATAGTTCGGTGTTTGATTTCCAAAAGTTCGGATTTCTCTGAAAATTATAGACCTTGGTGCGATATGACCTCAGCTATCCGAACTCTATAAAGCATAAACAAAAATATGACTTTTCAGCTTTCAAGTCCGGCGCTAGTTTGCTTGTATAATGACTGGCATTTTAACATTCCAGACGTTATTTCAGCATAACAAAACCTTTGTTGTCCCTGCACCATAAAAATTCATCTTATTAACTAACTTTACTTCATAACAATATCTTTTTTTGTTTGCTCAAAGGATTGCGATCGTGAAATATGAAGCAGCCGTCTATTCTCGGTCAAGGCCTCCACAAGAAAAAGGAAATTCTCGAGCTCTTTTCAATTTATGGCGGGTTCTTCTTCCTCGAACTTTTCTCGATTTAGCTGGAAATTGTTGGCATCACGTTCCCCACACGTCTGTGTGTTGTTGTCGTCGGAAGTGGAATGTCACAATGGAATATTTTTTTACTGTGTCATATGTCAGAAGGTTCGGATTAGTGTGGACTTAACATTGTGTCAGAAGTCATAACGACAGATTTTCAAATGCGAATATCATTAGATGCAATAACCAAGCCGTTTTAGAAACACGATAGATAACATTTTTGTATTATTACCACTGCTAATATTATTTATGTATCACTCGTATACTGCCATGTAGCTTTTCAGCCTTAGCATAATATATTAATATGTAAATTAACATGTAAATCAACATAGTAACATGTAAATTAATATTTTAAATCCATGAACTTAATCTCGGAAAAAGCACACAATGAGCCCCTGGTAAATATACAGTTTGTGTGATGTACAAAAGTGCATACGATTTTTTCTCCAAAACCATTGAAGTAAAATGATAATTAAAAATGAAAAATATATACATGATAAACGTAATAATATAATACATAACATGATTAATATAATAATATTTATTCATAATAATTACATTAACGTAGTATGATACGTAACATGGTTATATTATTTATTAATAATAATTACATAAACGTAATTTAACACATAACATGATGGACAATAAAATAATTAATAATCTACAAGAATTCGTTAATGTAAGGTAAGACAAGTGTCTACAGATATGTCCGTGCTATCTGAATTTACCCATATCCGTATTATCTATACATTACCCATATCCATGGTACCAAACTTATCTGAAAATTATTTTTGGCTAAATGAGTGAAGAAATTACATTTTACTCTTCATCCCTCTATTCCATCTGTTTCCTTTTGACCGAGGACAAATTATAACGTTAATTATAAATATTAATATAATTTATAACGTTATATTTTATAACCCCATGCTGTTGGCGTGTGGTATTATTTTATGACATTTTTTCAAACAGAGAAGATGATGATTGTGGTTTACCTCGGCAGTTGAATGGATATGATTTTGTTATTTTCCTCTGTTCCTGTTCGTGCCCGAAAAAACAAAATTTCTTTCTATTAATCTTTTGGTGGTGGTGTTTCAGGTTTGGCGTTTGCATTTTTTTTTCTTCTGTTCTCTGGAGATCTCGGCCACTGTAAGTTGTTTGTGGCCGCTCAGGAAACGAAACGTTGGAAATCAAAATCTTTGAATGTGAAAAAACCACGCGTAGTCTGCTAAAGATTTCATTCACAATCGACGGTCTTCTCACCATACGAAATTTCGAAATCGGAACTGCCAGACTCTTCAAATTTACTCGGTTCTGGTTGAAGATGTCAGTCGACAGATTAGCCATCCGGGATGCCGGAAGCTGAAGAATAAGAAATTTTTTTTGTAAAACTTTTTTTTTCTGTAAAAGTAGTTTTTATAAAACCTAAGCCTAAGACTGCAGGGGCGTAGCGATTGAGAAGCTACGTACTCAGGTAGCTTTAAAAAGAGCCATGCGATTCGACGTAGCGTAGCGCAGATTGGACATGATGTTTATGAGAAAGGCGGCCGCCGAAGGACAGCACTGTAATCCCGGACAGATTTTAACGTCAAGAGATCTTAACAGCCAATGGGCAAAAGCAAGATTGTAATTCGACGTCAAAGAGAAAGGTGTGCTTTGGTATCCAGTGGGAGGAGATCGACGCTCCGCCCTCTACGCCACTGGAAAACAGGGGTCGGCAACCTTTGTACTGGAGTAATAATGTACTCTCTCATTTTACATCCCAGGTCACACTAGCCAAATTGTTCAGCTAGCCAACTATTTATACAAATTAAGTAGGTCTTTCTTTAGGTTCCCCATGGTTTTAAACAATTCCTTTTCTTGAAAATGTATTTATATACTTGACGTATGATTTACAGCAATTTAGTAATACAGAGCTCAAACGACACCATTCTTTACTTCTTGAATCCATATTCTCTACTGTAGCAATTCTCAACCGGTGTGTTACACCGGTTTGTTTCACTCGTGTCGTGAGAATTTGTAAAACATGCAACAATTGACTATTTAGTCACAGGCACTAATCTCGTTTCCCTGAGATTTTCAAGTGAAAAAATGGCAACAGTCAACATAATCATAGCTTATGATAGAACGGTGATCAACTATTCCGAAGAACACAGTAAATTAGCAAACCAACTGGGACAGCAGTTTAACAGGTTGTTCGCTGACACATCTGAGAAGACCGAGATGTGCTTATTATATACTGCTTAGGGCTAATGCTTATTATTTTGTAGCTCAATTGGAATTATACCGGTGAAATTATTCGGCGAAAAATACACTGAAGTGCCAGAAAAATTGGCACACCTACCTAATATCGTGCAGCCCCCCTCCGTGCGCATGCCAAAGTGCCGCAACACGACGTGGCATGGACTCGACTAATGTCTGAAGGTATCCTGGAGACAATTCACACCAGGAATCCTGCAGGACAGTCCACAAATCCATAGGAGTGCAAGGAGGTAGAGATCTCTTCTGAACAGCACGTTGCAAGGCATCCCAGATATGCTCGATAATGTTCATGTCTGGCGATTTAGGTGGCCAATGGAAGTGTCTAAAGTCAGAAGAGTGTTCCTGGAGCCACTCGGTAGCAACTCTCGATGTGTGGGGTGTCGCATTATCATGCTGAAATTGTCCAAGTCCGTCGGAATGCACAATGGACATGAATGGGTGTAGGTGATCGGATATGATGATTACGTATTTGTCACCTGTCAGAGTTGTCTCTAGACGTATCAGGGGTCCCATATCACGCCAACTGCACACGCCCCATACCATCACAGAAGCTCCACCAGCTTGAACAGTCCCCTGTTGACATGTAGGGTCCATGGATTCATGAGGTTGTCTCCATACCCGTACACGTCCATCCGCCTGATGCAATTGGAAACGAGACTCGTCAGACCAGGCAACGTGTTTCCAGTCATCAACAGTCCCATGGCGGTGTTGGTCGGCCCAGACGAGGTGTAAAGCTTTGTGCCGTGCAGTCAACAATGGTACACGAGTGGGCCTTCGGCTCCGAAAGCCCATATCAATGATGGTTCGTTGAACAGTTCGCACGCTGACACTTGTTGATGCCCCAGCATTGAAATCCGCGGCAATTTGAGGAAGTGTTGCACGTCTATCTCGTTTAACGATTCTCGTCAGTCGTCGAAGGTCCTGTTCTTTCAAGGTCTTTTTCCGGCCGCACCGCTGTCGGAGATTTGATGTTTTACCGGATTCCTGATATTCACGGTATACCCGTGAAATGGTCGTACGCGAAAATCCAAATTTTGTCGCTATCTCGGAGATGCTATGTCCCATCTCTCTTGTGCCGACTATAACGCCACGTTCAAAATCACTTAAATCTTGATAACCTGCCATTGTAGCGGCAAGAACCGATCTAACAGCTTTGCCAGACATCTCTTGTCTTATATAGGCGCTGCCGACCGCATCGCGTTACGCTGATTGGTTGCAAAGCTCCGTTATTTGCATACGCACGCCTGTACCAGTTTTTCTGGCACTATTGTATATTTTTTGGTGTGTCGCAGAATTTTAGCAATTGGTTTTGTTGCGTCGCAGAATTTTAATAATTAGTTTTGTTGTGTTGCAGAATTTTAGTAATTAATTTCGTTGTGTCGCGGGATGAAATGAAAAGGTTGAAAATCGCTGCCTGCACTGTTCCAAGGCTGATTGGCCATTAGTATTTCCAACACAGATGTTATTTCATTTAGTCTTAAGAACAGAGGAGGTACCGCACGTTAGTGTAATCGGCTTGCAGGCACTTCCCGTGATCAGCGGTATACCCTTTCTCGAATGCTAAAAGATTTCGATGTCTGAAAATTATCGATCATTCATGAATGTTTGCATATTTAAAAATCCACGGCTTGGTCACTTGAAGTTTCTGCACATATTTTATTTAGGAGCCTGGGTCTGAATTTTCGACGCATTCGCGACTATTATTCTCCTCAGAATGTTTTTACGATAAAACATTTATTTTGAAAAATGGTTAAAAGACTAAAATAACAGATTCAAAAAGAATCACCAGCGGCCTGGTGTAATTGACGCCAGTCCCTGGTACCAGGAAGTACTTGGCGTCATTGATTACACACGCGTTATTGTTTGCTATTATATGTAGCAGCTATTTTCAACCAGCGTGACGCGAGAATCTTTAAAATATGCAATACTTGACTATTTAATCACAGGCACTATCCTCGTTTCCCTGGGATATTTCCGTAAAAAAATATCACCACCACCAATATAACCATTTTTTCTTCATTTATTGTTATTTTTCTATATTTTTTTTTTATCACATCGGCGAATTTTGTGCGTGTGTGTGTATCGTAGAATTTTAGTAATTAGCTAAATGAAAAAGATTGCAAATTGCTGATATATACATATATATATATTATTATTATCGTTGTTGTTTCCGTTATACATTGTTATATTACACAGCATCAAGGAGATAATCACTATCCTTTTGATCTGGACTTCTTGGTTTAGTTCAAGTCTCACCCAGAAACCTGAGAACTGTCCATATACCTTCTTAATATATAGGCGGTGCCCAGTAAGGCAGTTTTTTGTAGGTCTGTTGTCGTTATGTCAGTAATGTCCAGTTTTTCTAGGAAGTTTTTTAAATTAGGTGTGATGGGCCCCCAGTGCACATATCGTAATTGGAATTTCTGTTGCTTTTTTATTTCCAGTCTAGTAAGTTCTGTTGCAAGGTCACGATATTTGGAGATTTTTTCGAATTCCTTCTCTTTAATTCTGCTGTTAACCGATATTGCGATGTCAATAATATGTTTTTCCTTCACCAGTGCTACGTATGATATATTATGCTCTAAGTGCCTTTGTCTGTTTAAGACTGAAAGTTTTAAAGGATTTTTATTTGGTTGTTTTCTGTCACTTTCTTTTTTTTTACTTCATGTTCCTGGTAGTTATTAGTTACTAGCATCTTAAATTCTTTTGCAGATTATTATTATATTGCTATCTTTATTTTTTTAAATGCATATTACATCTATGGTCACAGGGAATAAGCTGTTAAGTCGAAAAATGGCAAAAATTGAATTTGACACCATGATCATCTCCCAAGCTTTCTGCTTTGAGTCACACTAATGTCAACCAAATTTATTTTTTCAAAAACTGTATAAACAGGAAAAGTTCAAAGGTAACAAAAAAATGCTGCCCTGAAAAAATACGATTTTATGACTTATTTCCCTGTGACCACAGATATATTCCACACCTGCTCAAATGAAACGTTGAACATCTTATTCTGGAGTTACCGGTTCAGATGTATCCCTTCGCGGGTCTGAGAACTGCCCTTATTATTCTTTCTGAGTCCCATATATCTTATATCTTTTCAGTTTATTAAACTGGGTCGTATATTGGAAGATAGAAATGAGAACATTTTATTTTTAATGCGGTGACAGTAATTTTTATTTCCCACGTAGAATAATTTTCACTTATTGCATTGTGGGAAATGAAAGAATCTACTACGTCATGCCGATTAGTTTGTTAGCTGGACCAATTAACATACTAATTGGCACATGTGACTCATCTGTTTATCTTTTTGATTACCTAAGAGCTAGGATATGTATGGTATGTTAGCGCTGATAGCGTGCGTTTCGTAAATGCTTTATGTGCCGTTTTCATTTTGCATTCACGGATGTTTTGTACATGATGTCAGAAAAATTCAGTTCCGTCTAAGGCTGAATCCTTTCATTACTATTACCTTGTGACAGTTACAGTTATTTAAACCGTTCACCGTAGTCCTAGGGTTAGTTCCCTAGGCATTAGGAGGTTCGATTTCCTCGGGTAAACTGTAGGTTCCTATATAGCATGATGCTTGCTGTCCTTGCGCCGTTAAAAAAAAAAAAAATATTTATAGTGTCGAAATGACGTCATAATCTTCCTTGCTCGTGCTTTCAAAGTCTTGCTTTGAGATTATACTCTGATGATTCACAAAAATTAAGCACCCTTCACACTGAACATTTTAGCTTATCTAACAAAACCGTCGACAATGCAGCGACCAGGAATTATTACTTTCACACACACACAAAATTAAACGTTACTACTTTTCTGGACTGTACAATTTAATTATGAACAACTAATGAAGATGCAGCACAAAGACAATTATTACTCACAAAAACTACGCGTAGATCATTCGCTCGTGGAGCGAACCACAAAGACAACCTTCCTGTTCAACTGTGATAAACACACTGACTGACTTTCGCCCCCACCTTTGCCGTCGGAGTAACTTCCGATCACGTGAACGACCGAACGAAGTTCAAACCGATTCTTCATTCTCCCACCTTGAAACCCTTCTGGGGTTTCAACAAACCTCCAGTGGCAGAGAGTGGGCGAAAGGACAGTACTTAGGACACAAAATCACAAATGGTTTACAATTTTCAAAATACAATAGAATGCTTCAAAATGCACAATTGAAAGTTTCAAAATATACAATAGACAGTTTCAAAATATACAATAGAAAGTTTCAAAATACACAATAGAAAGTTTCAAAATACACAATAGAAAGTTTCAAAAAACAACCAAAAAACCACACAAATGAATATGGCATAAATTCAAAAAAGTTGACAACTAATCCAATGGCAGTCTACAAATTTTAGTAATAGGACGTTTCAAAATACAGGTATCAGTTTTTAATGTGACCACTCTGACTCTTTGATCTTTACCTGGATGCACCTCGAGCACACGGGCTAGCTTCCATTTCAATGGAGGCAGTACTTCAGTTTTTATAAGCACCAACTTTCCAATTGCTATGTTGGTCTTCGAAATACACCATTTTGGCCGTTGTTGCAATCTTGAGAGAAATTCACCACTCCATCTCTTCCAAAATTGTTGCACTAAACGTTGAACCAATTGTCAGTGCCCAAGATGAGATAGTGAAAGAACCAATAGATCTGGTTCAGGAATTGCGGTCAGTGCCGAACCTATCAGAAAGTGACCTGGTGTCAATGGTGAAAGGTCGTTTGGATCACATGACAATGGGCAAAGTGGTCTTGAGTTAAGATATGCTTCTATTTGTACCGAAAGTGTGAACAATTCTTCCAGCGTGAGCAATGTAGTTCCCATAGATCTCTTTAGATGATACTTCATCGATTTTACTCCAGCCTCCCAAAGTCCTCCAAAGTGAGGGGCTGCAGGTGGGTTGAAGTTCCATTTGATTCCCTCAGAAGCAGAGTATCTGAGAATCTCATTGTCATTTCTTGGGAAAAGCAGCGACTTTAAGATAGATCGGAGCTCTTTGTCAGCTCCAATAAAATTAGCTGCACAGTCACTAATTATCTCTGAAGGCTTGCCTCTCCTTGAAACAAAGCATTTTAATGCTGCGATGAAAGCTTGTGAAGTGAGGTCACTTACTACCTCCAAATGTATAGCTCGAGAAGAAAAGCAAACAAATAAGGCAATATAGATTTTGAAGGCTTTTTTCCCCTTCCACTTCTCTCTTTAGCCAAGAATGGGCCAGCAAAGTCAACTCCAGAACACCAAAATGCTCTAGATGGTGTTACTTTAGAAGCTGGAAGGTCACCCATAAGTTGACTTATGGAAGAAGCAGGCAGACGAAAACATTTGACACAAGATCTAACAAATCTTCGAACAACGTCTCTTCCACAGGGAATCCAGAATTTCTGTCGGATGACAGATAGCAAAAGTTGAGGTGCAGCATGGAGATGTGTTACATGAAAATGATGAATTATCAAGGTTGTGATGTGATGATTCTTGGGAATAATCATGGGGTGTCTTACGTCCTGCGAGACACCAGCATTTCTTAGTCTCCCCCCAACGCGCATAACACCATCACTATCCAAAAATGGACACAAGTGCAAAATCTTGCTTGATGATTTTAAAGGTTTTCTTGCTCTTAAACTGTGCAATTCTTCACAAAATTCCGATTGCTGTACAATCTTTACAATAGATTTCATTGCTGTGGATAATTCGTCAGATGACTGAAACATCTTTCTGGAGGCAGTTTAGAGAAATTTCTCACAAACCGAAGACACCAAGCAAAAACACAACACAGTTTTGAGAATGTTGAAAATTTAAAAATGACCGGATCAATCTGAATCTTGACAGCAGCTGATGTGTAACGATTCTTCAGCTTCGTAAAATGTGATTCATCAAACGTGAAGTTCAAAGATTCTTGACTATCAACTTCTTGCTCAAGTGATTGTCTTAGAAAATTAGGACCACGTGTCCATAACTCACAATTTACAAATTCAGATGGGAGAAGTCCTCTAGTAGCACAGTCCGCAGGGTTTTCCATCCCAGAAACATGGTTCCATATAACACCCGGTAGTGCTTCCTGGATTTTTGCAACTCTGTTGGCAACGAATGGAAGCCAACGCAACCTTTGAATCAGACCAGGCAAAAGAGTTATTGATTGGTAACTCTAAAGTTGAGATAACTGTTTCTAATAAAGATGACAATAATAGTGCAGAACATAACTCAAGTCTTGGGAGAGATTGAGTTTTTACTGGAGCAACTCTGGTTTTTGACGTTAAGAGTGACACATTGATTGACTGATCAGAATCTACTGTGCGAAGGCATACTACAGCACAGTATGCTTCCTCTGACGCATCACAGAAGGCATGCACTTAAATATTTGTTAGATGTGCAGAGAGTACGTAATGAGAAATTTTGAACAACGCACGTAAAGGCAACTGCGTCTTGAACTCCTTCCAACGGGTTGCAATGAGTTCACCAACTTCATCATCCCATCCCAACTTGCAGCTCCAAAGTTCTTGCAACCAAATCTTAACAAGGATGACAGTAGGTGCAAGCCATCCCAAAGGATCAGATATTTTTGCAATATCTGAAGTATTTAACGGTTAGTCAATACTCTATGTTCACATACAGAAAAGGGAAACTGAAACAAATCATTTCCTGGATGCCAAACAATTCCAAGAACCTTGACTATCTTGTCGTTATCTATTTTCAAAGAGTGGTTGATGGCTCTGGACTCATCTGGTATATTCTGCAGTACAGATGGGCAATTCGAAATCCATTTACGAAGTATGAATCCTCCTCGCTCCATCATCTTTGACATCTGTTCGGTGAGCTCTAATGCCTCTTCTTCGGAACTTGCTCCTGACATTAGATCATCGACATAGAAATCTCTAAGACACACTTTTGAGACCAAGGGAAAGGTCTCCTTCTCATCCAAGGCAAGCTGTTTCATCACTCTAGTTGATAAGAATGGGGCATATGCAGTTCCGTACGTAACAGTAGTTAACTGAAAAATACTGACTGGCTCCGAAGAATGATTCCTCCAGATGATTCTCTGGAAATCAGCATCATCAGCGTGAAACTTAATCTGGCGAAACAGTTTCTCCACATCAGCACAGACTGCAACCTTAAAGGTTTGGAAACGAAGAAGGATAGGAAATAGTTCCTGTTGGACCCTAGGTCCAATCATCAGAAACTAATTTAGTGAGATACCTGATGAAGACTTTGCCGAAGCGTCGAAAACAACTCGAAGTTTTGTAGTGGTACTTGATTCCTTGATCACAGCATGATGGGGCAAATAATAAGTTGATTTCTGTTCAGATACTGGCTCTTCAATTTTTTTCATATGTCCAAGTTCAAGGCACTCTTTCATAAAAGCTCTGTAGCGGTTGTATAAGTCAGGTTTCGATGACAACATTTTTTCCAAAGAACGGAATCGATATAAAGCTGACTGCTTTGAATCTCCCAATTGACAAGGAGATGAAAGAAAAGGCAACCTTACAATATATTTTCCACTTGTGTCTCTAGAATGATTGTTACTAAAGTGGTTTTCACAAGCTTGTTCTGCTTTTGTTAATGAATTTGCCATGGGCACTGAATCCAGGTTTCAAAATTTAGAAATTAAATCGTGAGTGTCTACATGAATGTTATTCACAAGAATTGAGGATGGTTTTTTGGACGAAACTTAAACATTGCCAGAAACTACCCATCCCAACTCTGAACGGACGGCAAAGGGCTTTTCGGCACCATACTTCATTAATTCACCCTTTAGCATAGGTAAAGAAATATCAAAGCCCAGCAGGATGTCAATGGGACCGGTTTGGAAAAATGTGGGATCTGCTAGCGTTAAGTCATTGAACTGCTCAGCAAAGCTGGGATCTAATGAATAATGTGGCAGCTCTCCTATAATCTTATTGATTACAAACACTGAAGTCGAAAACACAGGATTAGATTTGAAATGAGGTACAAACGTTATGTTGGTTGTACCATTTGTATGAGTATCAGAAGAACCAAGGCAAGAGATTTGTATTCTTGCCTTTCTCCTAAGTAGGCCCAGACTGTTGCAACACTCTTCTGAAATAAATGAGGCCTGGGACCTAGGATCTAGAAGAACAGCTCGAAAACACTGATAATTATTTGAAGCGTCTAATACTTTGATTAAGGCAGTGCACAGGAGCACCTGCTTTGGTACGCCGAGGTGCGAAACACAAGAAGAAACATTTGACCAAACTGCTTCAGTAACATTAGGAGTTGTGGGTTTGTCTGAGTCAGTAAACTTCGGAATGAAGACATTTGCATCTGCTGACAAGGAAGTAGTAGGGCTTGAAGTCTGATGATTTTTCTCAAAATGAAGAAGCATATTGTGCTTCTTATCACACTCCTTACATTTAAATTTGCTTTTGCAAGCATTAACTTTGTGACTCTGAAGACAATTGAAACAGAGCCCTTGATTCTTCACAAAATTATGACGTTTTGTACTGTTAATACTTTAAATTCAGAACAACCATACACATAGTGGTTGCCATTACAGAAAACACACTGTTCCTTTACTTGGGATGCAAATGAAGAAACCTTTTGCACTGGTTTCTTGAAAACCTGAGTTTTATTTTGTTGCAGTGTTCGGGAGTGAAGGGTTAAAAAATGTAGCAAATCATTTAAGGATGGAATAGTGTCATCCCTTAAATTTCTTTCCCACCAAGCCCTTGTGGCTGGGTCCATTTTTTGGATTCACACAAACACTATCATTGAAGTTGCGAAATTCTCTATTTTATATCAATGCTCTCTAATGAGCGAACTATTTCCTTAGCACTGTCAACTATATTTAACAAATGATGTGCATTTTCAGTACTCAGTTGAGGCAAACTCCATAGCCTTTTGAGCAATGCAAATACAAGTTCTCTTTTGTTAGAGTACCTCTCCTTTAGCAGACCCCAAGCAATGTCAAAATTGGCATCTGTAATAGGAATGGATTGAATGATGCGAAGAGCATCCCCTTTCAAAGCACCTCTTAAATATTGCAATTTTTGTGCCTGTGAAATTTCATTATTTTGACCAACACTTGCCCAAAACAAATCACTAAAGGAGAGCCAATCTATAATCGACCACTCTGAAAAACTTGGAATGTGGAACTCGGAAAGCCTCACATTTACAGCTTCCTGTGTATTAACTATCTTTATTTCAGGTTCCGCTTTATTTTTAATGCCTTGGATTACTAAATTCAAATTATTAATGACCTCCTGGGGTTCCTGAGACTCCAATAAAAACGTATCAAATT
>QLNU02004957.1:0-23599 GCA_006491805.2 Dysdera silvatica | reverse complement strand
TGCAGTCTTTGCATGGTATTTGGTATATGGCGCCTGTGAGATCTTCTGGTGGAACTGGGTCTTTAACTTTTGTAAGTTGTTTGCGAAGTGTTGTGACAGGGGAATAGAATGTTTGGATATTTGCCTCTTTAAGGATGCGAGAGATTGTTTCGGAAATGCCGTGAATATATGGAATAGATATGCGGGTGTGAGATGTATTGTTTAAAGATGTACTATTGGGTCTACAGTTTCTGAGAATGAATCGTTTAGGGTATCCATTATTTTTAAGTGCCGTGTGTATGTGTTTTGTTTCTGTGTTTGAAAGTGTTTCATTACTGCAGTGAGAATTCGCTCTAAGACTTAATGTTTTAACAACGGAAGCTTTGTGGCATGTTGGATGATGCGATTTAAAATCGAGATATCTGTCTGTATGTGTGGGTTTACGGTAAACTGAGGTGAAGATTGAGTTATCGTGAGATCTGTGTACAAGAACGTCTAGGAAAGGGAGTTTATTGTTCTGTTCTGTTTCGTATGTGAATTTTATATGCGAGTTTAAGTTAAACAGCAATGTCAGTAAACGTTTATTTTCTTTCGAACGTTTCACCATCTAATCACGCCATACCATCGGCGTTGGTATCACTACGCCAATAAACGTTGATTGATTGACATTGTTGTTTGATTTAATCTGCGTAGTGTTCGATTTATATAAAATAAATACATATGCTGCAACGTGCATTTCGATCAATTTAATACCAGTCTCTTTGCAATTTGGTTTAAATAGTAGTCCATGTACTACACCATTCTGCGAAATAACTGGCAACAATATATATACGTTCGTAAAGAGATTATATATTGTCCTTCGTAGCTCAGTGGGTAGAGCCTCCGCCCGGCAAGTGGAAGGTCGTGGGTTCAGGTCCCACCGAAGGCAGAAATATTTATTTTCTTTCGAACGTTTCACCATCTAATCACGCCATAACATCGGCGCTGGTATCACTACGCCAATAAACGTTGATTGATTGACATTATTATTTGCTTTAATCTACGTAGTGTTCGATTTATATAAAATGGATTTAAGTTATTAAGGTAATGGAAGAAGCTTTGGAGTGTATTAGTTTTAAGTATAACAAACGTGTCGTCGACGTATCTTTTCCAGAATTTAATGTTAAAATTCGGTGAAGACAAAGCAGTTTCCTCAAATGACTCCACGACCAAGTTAGCTACGACACTTGAGACCGGAGATCCAATGGCAGTGCCAAAAACTTGTCTATAGAGACAACCATTTGAGGAGAACACAGTAGAGTCCAGGCAAAATTTCAACAATGTGCAGATGTCATGAGGTGTTAGTGAATTGTTGTGTCATTCTGGAGGCGTGTAAGTGCGGTGTCGAATGCAAGTGACGTAGGTATGCAAGTGAACAGAGAAATTACATCGAATGAGACCATAAGGTCGTCGCTGTCAAGTTGTAGGCTATTTAAAGAGGCGCAGAAGGATTGGCTAGTAGAAAGAGTGTATTCGTTATTACCAATTATAGGAGAGAGTAGATGTGCAAGATATTTTGATAGGTTATATGTAGGAGAGCTGCAAAAACTAACTATTGGTCTGAGAGGAATATTTTGTTTATGAATTTTAGGTAATCCGTAGAAGGATGGTACGCGACCTTTCTGGAAGTGGTTGTGATGTATTAATGGCTTTCCTATGTAGTTTGTAAGTTACCCAAGATTCTAAGAAGAGTCTACTATTCTGGTTTGTGATGTGCCGGTGTCGAATTTTTGTTGAGTCCTAGTCGGGTTTATGTCCTTGTTGTAAAGTTAAAATTAATAAATTTTTTAAATGCTTCCCCCCTTCATCAGTGGCGTAGGCAAGCGAGGGTCTCAAGCCCACAATTGGATAACAAACCATATTTCTTCGGTGGATCGCTTGATCTTTTTTAAAACTGTTCAAGCCCCAACTCTTCTTCATTGAGATGTTTGCAATTAAGCCTATTCGTTATCGTATTGTAAAATTTCCTTTCAAAGACTTATTACATATGGGGAAGGGGGAGCAAAGTGCTGCAAATCGATTGTTAAGGAAATTGATTAAAACCCGAAATACAATTGAGGTTTATAGACGTATTTCACACTCGTAATTCAACCCTTGGCTGCGCAGATGATACGCTTTTAATTTATTTTTACATAAGGATGAGATAGAAATATACGCGTAGAATACTTATAAGATAGAAAGCTGCCCCCCCTTTTTTTTTCTTAAGTACCAAATCTTAATTTCAGCCATTTTGGATCTAACCCCGTCTCAGTATAGTCGTCAACTCCTTTCTAGGCAAGTTTACTTTCATGTTTGCCTTTTTTTTGTCTCTTAACACTTAAATATTACGTTAGTGTCGCAGATATAAATATTTGTTATTTTGGAAATTAAATATTTTTTTCGTGTACGTCGAGCTTAAAAATTGAAGTTTTTATTTTCAATAAAAGTTGGGGTAGTTTCCAATACGACAATTTTTATAGAAAAATATGTTTCATGAGCTGAACTATAGCACATATTAAAAAAGGCCTTTTGCCAAACTGTTTAATTGCACAGTCATCATTAAAAAAGCTTTGTGTATGTAATTTTGTATTTATTTATAGATACATACAATACATACTTATATAATTTGCACAAAGTATGTATTGCATATGGGTATACAAAGTATGTAAAATGTATTGTCTGTGTATCTGTTAATTTTCACAATTGTAATACTTTGTACTTGTGAGATAATTTCCAACCACTAATTATCTGCTTGTGAACGAATCCAAAGCACGAAGCGGACAGTACAAATATGGCTGAATTGCAGTTACGGCCAAAGTTTCTCGCCAAATTTAAAACATCGCCAACAGTCGTCAAAAGATCGCTAGGTGAACAGCGGAAACAAGAGGATTCCAAACATTTTAACAAATTATCCTTATATCAATCAATTCATGCCCTTACCCTCCCCCTCTTTCCCCCTTCGTTGTTTATTTCGTTACGCCTAATTAGCTGGCGATCTTTAGATAATTGTTTTCGCGAGTGAAGTTTGGAGAAAAAACGGACCCACGAATGCAGTTCTGCCGAAAAATTCTCTAATCCCGTCGTAATTCACCAATGAAATCTGAATATGTGTTTGTACAGCAGAGTGAAATGTTTGTTATGTCATTATAACATGTAAACTATTTGTACTGTCGACTTTGTATGTACGTATGTATGTATATATATATATATAAAAACATCAGCAGTCATCAACTCTTTAAGATCAACAGACATCGAGGATGTGTACATTGACATGGTGAAACGTGTGTATAAAAATGCAAGTGCAAAATTTCGGTTACATAAAGATACCAAAACTATCAAAATTGGTAAAGGTGTGAGGCAGGGAGATACCATTTCTCCAAAACTTTTTACTTCAGCTTTACAGATGATTTTTCAGCAGATAAATTGGAATAACAAGGGAATAAAAATAAATGGTGAATATTTAAATCATCTGCGGTTTGCTGATGACATTGTTATTTTTTCAACGAACCCATCAGAACTCCAAGACATGGTACAGGAGCTCTCAACTAGAAGTAAAGAAGTTGGACTCAAGATGAACCTACAAAAAACTAAGATCATGTTCAATAATTTTGTAGAGGAAACAAAAATACAAGTTGACAACATTGAGCTAGAAATTGCTGATTCATATATTTACCTTGGCCAGCTGATTTCAATGGATGGCAACATTATGAAAGAACTCAACAGACGTATTAAACTTGGCTGGAGTGCATTTGGAAGAAACAGTTTTATCCTGAAGGGGAAATTGCCTTTGTGTCTAAAAAGAAAGGTCTTCAACCAGTGTGTATTGCCAGTCCTCTCTTATGGATCAGAGACATGGAGTCTAACAGTTGGAGCAATACGAAAGTTACAGACAACGCAAAGGAGCATGGAGAGGTGCATGCTTGGAATAACTAGGAGAGATCGAAAAAGAAACACTTGGGTGAGAGAGCAAACTAGAGTAGAGGACATCATTGTTAAAGTAAAAGGACTGAAATGGCGATGGGCTGGGCATATTGCAAGAAGAACTGATCAACGATGGACAACAGAAATTCTGAACTGGATTCCAAGAGACCACCGAAGACCTAGAAAACGCTCTAGACTGAATGTCGCTCCAGTTGAGTACAAAGGTTTAAAGAGAATCGGAGGAAGAGTAAGTATTATATAGTGAATAAAAATTGCAAGTAGGAAAAGGTGGGGGTACCCGCCTGTAAAAAATTTGGACCTAATGTAAAAATTGTAATATCTCGAGGGGGTGGGCTGTAGCTTTCCATTAAACCTAGAGGTCAGTCCAAAGGACCATTTCTTAAAGCAATTCAAAGTGATAAAATTCAATTTTCTCCTAAAAGTCAGCTCGATGATCATAAATTATGGAGGTGACTTGCCTATGATCTTGAATTAGGTTTCGCACTTATGAACGACATGTCGAACATGTCGTAGCATACGAAGCCATACTCCATAAAACGCCTTTATTAACTGAAAATTACTAAAGGGATTAAGGAGACCCTTAATATTTGATAAAAGTCAGCTTGATGGGCATAAAGATTTTCGCGAGTACCTAGGGCAGGGTTGTCCAACACACAGGCCGCATGCTTCCTAGGATAGCTATGCCATATGGTTGTATCTATGCCGTATATTTGTTTCTATGCCGATACGCCGTAGAAACAAAACCCGTATTAACTGAGAAATACTGAAATATGGGAACAAGAAGGCCCTTTAATAGTACGCAGTTTTATGGTCATTGAATCAGTAGAGTAATTTCAAAATTATTCGGGGTGGGGGAGGAAGTACGTATTATGTACATTACAATATGTGTAAAATTGCAATTTATTTCAAATTACCACGGGCCCACATAGCTCTACGCCTACACAACGAAAATAACCCTTTGTCATTCTAAAAAGTTCTGAGTTCGATACCTGACTTGCCAGCACCTTTTTTTTTTTTAATACATATAACTGGTTTGGGCTGAATAAGGAAAAAACAACGTTTAATAGCTTGCAGCTGGACGGCTATAAACAATGGTTTCTTTATGTTTTTTTTCTACATATGGAAACCTTTTTCACATAGTACCACGAGTTTGATCTTGAAATTGTAAACGTCCTTGTTTTTCCCCCATTAAAAAAGTATTTTTTAACGGCAAAATAAATTTTTAACGTCATTAATATTCCCACCCCTTGCGTATACTAGTGGCATATGTTATTTCTCAATTCGAGAGGTGTTCCTCCTTAGCGAGGTACAATTAGAGTCGTTGTGGATTTAATGGCTTGTAATAAATCATGGGGCAAATGAGTCTTCTGAATAGTTTACACTCTAATACCAAGACCTTTGAGGTGTGTTTGAGCAATTTCCCCAAACGCTCAATGAATAAGTGTGACATTATACGCGGCAAATATTCACATTATTGAAAACGGTCAAAACAAAATTCTCTTCTGACAACACACAAATACAAAAATTTTGTAAAATATTATTGCCCTTCTAGGGGCAACATTTGCCAAATATTTATCAACACACAATGCCACCGGGGCGAATTTTTTGGGAGTTTTTCATGGGATTTTTTTAAATACAATTGATAAAGTTGACAGCTACGTTCTTTTAGCTCATACGAGAGCTTTTTTTGATATAGGACAAAAAGAGACTTTTATGATAGGAGAAAAAACTCTTTTTCCCCTAAAGAAAAACAAAAACAAAAAAAAACCCCACCTCTAATATGAGCTAAAAATGTGGGTGTCAACTTTATTTATTGTTCTAAAAATTTTATTCACGAACTTTAGGTGTACAAGCGGCCGATGTCCTACTCCCAAAATCGTATGCCTTCATGGGGCACCATCCCCAAGAGTCTAAGCTCTCTTTAATCCCAAAAAAAGAAAAATTAAAAATTATGAAAGATTATGAAAATTTTATAGAAAAATTAGAGGCAATGTTCATATTATTATTTTTTTCAATATCAGCCTTTTTATAAACGTTTGCACAATAAAAATTAGTTTCATTTGAAAATCAGGCCATCACGTTATAAGACAATTACGTTATGTGTGTTTATTATTCCATATTAAAAACGTAAAATTTCATTAATTCATTCTCGAACGTCCGTTTAAAAAAAAGCGTGCGATCCATATTTAACTTTAAATTTTCTCGCAAATATTTCAAGGTAAGTAAATTTCAGTGTGTTCATTTTTGGAATAAGAGAAAGAAAAACACCATTTTTAAACATGTTTTCCAAAACTTTATTTTAAATGATTTCACAAAAAACAATTCCAGATGATTTCATTGATAATACTACCTATTCAATAAACAATAAAGAAATAAACCAATCTTTATTTCGGAGTGAGGAATCAGCGTATCGCAAACAGAAATGGGTCTATCTACTTACTAAATAAACATTGCTTCGTCAAGTAATTTCATTAATCGCCCATAATTACAGCACGTCGACAATCAAGGACTTGCGTGAAGAACGATTTTTATCTAGCATATGGTAAGACAGCACCAGTTACTGCAATTCACTGCAAATAGTTAAGTGACCCTCAATATATCGCTCTGAGAAACAACTGGGTTCTATTGCATACCACGCAGATTGGGAAAATTTCTGTTTAAATGGGAAAGAAAAGATTCGCAGAGTTGAACGACGGTCAATTATTAGTGTTCTCCAATTGGGGATCTAATGATCGCTATTCGTAGTAGAAGACTCAAGAAAATGCAACATCGCGCTTTTTTCACCACCATCTTATTCATTAAAGGTCAACTAACTTCTGTGCATGGCGATATAATAGAAAAACGTATTTTTATATTGAGGGGTGGGTGGGTGAGCTGCGATTACGTCAGGAAATACCAACAATACCACAGTTCTCATGATCCTTATTCTCTTTGTTATCCTTTCCTATGTTACTGATAACCAATCAGCCATTATTACTTATTTCTCGAGAACTTGGAAATTATAAAACCGATGCAACGATGTTTCTGCTAAAGAAAGTGCAAAAGGAAAACACTTGCATGCATTCTACTTTCTGATGTTTCAATATAATGTTCAACGATATTGCTGTTACGAAGCGCGGCATTGTTACGAGGCGCGGCATAAGATGAACAACAACTTGTATTTGAATGTTTTTACTTCTAACATGGCTAACAATTTTGCAGTCACCTTTAAAATAGCGTCGGTGTTTAACAATATAATGGAACGTAAAACAAAATTAAGTTTTCTGCTATTTATTCCCAAAATGATCTTTAATTATGGCTACTTATATTTTCTAGCCCTAACTACGATTGATTTTAACTTGCCGTGGCTGTTCGAGGAAGCTAATCAGGAAAATGAATAAAAAAATATTTTTCCAATACTATTACCACAGACTTGGAAATTATAACAGCTACCGATTAGGATAATGTCCAGAATACCACCCTGCAGATCTCCATGAAACTGCATACGCTGATATTGTTAACAAAATGTTTTTTACTGACGTACTCATTTTCCAAATTTGTAACTTTTCGATTAGCAGGCAAATATTCATTTTGCTTCACAAGAAACTTTCTCCTCTAGTTTTCAAATTAAAATATTTCTGGTCAACTAAAATGAAAGTTAGATGATTAAAGGCGAGATTATAGCTATTTTCTATTCGAAGAATCTCATCGTCGAACGATCAATAAGCACAAAATGCTCAGTAAATTCTGGGCGATATTCACGTGCCGAATACTTTTGTCCTTACAGAAAATTGTCTGGCCTATGAATTTCTTTGATCGTGCTACGATGTTTTTTTTAATATCAAATAAAAAATGTTTAATTTCGCCTTTCGTCTTAAGAACTTTCATTTTGTCTCTTGATATCGAAGTTGAAAACAATCATGAAGATTAATTTTTGTAGCCAGAGAAGGAAGCATTATATTCATCGGAGATTAAAAAATTTGGTGAATTGCGTACAGCAATAAAACATTTTACTAACAACATTCGACCCCTGTCAGTTTATTCAGATGATTTGATTATCACCTTATGATAATCAGGGATCCAGAAAAGCACCCACACCATTTCGCCCCCGGATATCTCTCTCCCCGTATATAATGAATAGGCTAAAACAAAGTAAGTAATATACTAAATTTTTTAACAGTAGCACCCCCTTCATCCGAACTTTTCTTAATCGAAATTATCATCTATAAAATTTGTTTTTAATTAAATTTTTAAGTAGACACAAGGTCAATGATTTTTGCAAAAACGTTCCCACAGTGGAAACCGTTTATAACGAACCCCGGTTATCTGAACGCTGCCTAACTGAAATGACCTATCAATTTTATTTTTAATTATGTTTTTAAGTGGAGACTTAATATAAGAAAATACTATACATAGAATGTCATTCTGTTTAAGCAATGTTCGGATGACCGGGGTTCGTTATAAACTGTTTCAACTGTACGAAAGTTATTGGTAAAAAACCTTTACCAAGCGTCCGTTTAAAAATATAATTAAAAACCAATTTCAAGGAAGATCATTCCGATTAAGAGAATTTCGGATGACCGAGTTTCTACGGTTAAAAAATTAAATGCATTATTTATATTTTTTGTAGCCTACTTACTATGTACAGGGGATGGAATATCCGGGGCCATTTTTCTGTAAACCGAAAATATGGACATTCATTTTTCGGATCTTCTCCAATTCACCTCTCTGTTTTAGTAATGTCAAGGAAAAAATAATGACATTTATATCCATTAATTGTCGTCCATCGTTTAGCAAATCCCATAAAGCTAAAATCTATATGGGAGCTTATAAAGAGCTAGAAAATAATTAGAACTTGGTGGTGCCAATCTTAAGATTAATGGGAGAAAAATGCTCATTTTGCTTTTAAGCCCGACTTCAGTATTTATGATACTGGCTTGATGTCCAACGTTTGTGTACAAGGAATACCATATCTTTTGTATGATCCCAGCAAAATGTTTAGTTATTTTAGTGAGAAAACTTTTCAAATATGCTGCTTGTTTCACATTATCCAAATACCACACATAGTAACTACATATCGAGTGAATTGCATCCACCCGTGTTTTGCTTGGCACCAGGAAGATGGAGCAGTTGAAGCCTATCTAAGAAAAGCTTCTGAAATTACTCCCACCAGTTTCTAGAGCGGCAATTTCGGCATGTTATCGATCATATTCTCAAGAAAAGTAGCCATAGATTTAATGATTGCTTTTTTTTAATGAAAAATGAGAGAAAATGGAGAATCTCTGCAATCAGATGCAGTGAAGCATTTTGCCACTGATTTCCGAGTTTGCAATACGAACCTTAGTTTAGGAAGCCCGCAGGAAAAAGTACACAGTTTTTTCTACAGAAAATGTTGATGAGTGAATAAAATACAGCAACACACTGGAGGAAGACTGTATACATTCTTCTCGTCGAAACTGCTACTCGTATGGAAATATTCTTATCTAATAACTTAGTTTTCAGATGTTTTATCAACATGTTTTAGAAAAAGCTCTGAGTTCCGGTATTTAAATTATATGCATAGTGGTATTTACATAATAGGTTATTCGATAAATGCCGCCGTAAGCCACGGTTTTCGATATTTTATTCGCACAAGATTGAAGTTAAGGCACAGAGAAGTGTTCGAAGATTTAGATGGAGGTAAGTTTTCAATATTACATTTGCTTTAACTTCTACCGAATAAACTTTTCATTACAATGCTCACCAAGATTTACTAACAAAAGTTTTCGATTTGATCGTTTATGGGCTATATGCATTTAAAAAGTGGGGGGAAGGAAGACAAAATCCTGCCTGTTTCTATATTTTAATGAAAAGGCGTGATCGACAATATATTGGGACTTGGCTATTTGTATGATTTGCAACATAACTTGGCCTTCTTGCACGATACGTTATTATGAAAACGAAGTCTGCCTTTGGAGATTCGCTATTATCTCGGGTTGATTTTTTAAAATTGATCAAATTATTTAACATTGTTTTTTGAGAGAGAGAGAGATGCCATTTTCTTTGCGATAGTTCTATTCCTAATATCAAACTATATGCGATACTCTTCGAAAACGATATTTTTTTGTGCAGTGAGATTTTCTATTTCACCAAAAATCACCCAAATATCACATAACGTGCGAAATTTAAATTTTGGAAATCATCTGGAAATGTTAGAACTAAAATAAAAAGCAATACATGAACAAAATCAGGTGAAAAAGCAAAAAGTGGGTTGGAATTTAGAAAAGGAATTTTGTACAAAAAAATAATATGACTCCTTCAATTCGTGCATCCTTTAGAGCCACATATCATTGTCTTCTCTTGGTGGAGCACAGCAGCAGGTCACCAAGCAAATAATTGCTAGACAGGCCTTCCTGATCCTTTTTCTTAAAGCTTTTTTTATGTTGGACACAGTAGTTGTTTTCGTGTGCTCAAGGTGAGAGTAGTCTAGAACGGTTATGTTGTTGTCCCAAAAATTTGTAGTGCTCTCATTGCAGATTTTTCTCCCCGGACTTGATACTGTCTTCGTAGTCTGCTGAAGTCTTTGCACATTGTAACAGTCCGTTTCCAAGTTTGGAACTACTTGGTGTGAGGTTAGCGGACTTTCGACGCTTTGTTTTTTTCCCAACAACTCGATTAGCGTTGGAGAATCCGGTCGTAGCCCTTTCGCGATATTCGCATTGCGTTCTCTCTCAATTTTAAGAGCGGCAATTAGCTTTCCAACACTTTGACTACTGCTTAAAAGTGCAGGAGTGAGCGAAAAGTTTAGATTTTCCTCTTCCACGATATGATCTGCTATCGTATTTTTCTCACTCTTAATAGTAGGGGTAGGAGATGGACTTTTGGTGCTTTGACATCTACTTGGAATTTCAGATGACGTCAAGGAATTTTGATTTCGCGGTTTCGGGACGTTTTCGTTCACCATGTTGTCCTCGCTCTCATTTTGAAGATCAGAGGCCAGATCTTGAATAATTTGCTTCCTGCTTGGAGGCTCACTAACTGTCGGAGAATTTTGATTAGGCCCTTCCTCAGCATTTGCTTCTGTCGTGCTGTGCGCAGAAACCAATGTGGAAGAACTAGATACTTTTTCAGCCAAATACGCTGGGACATTGTTGAGGACATATATCTCACTTACGGTGGAAAAATTTATAGTTCGTCCCAAGCTTTGGCATTTCCGCTGCGTGGTGAACTTGGAATTTTTCTTGGCTTTCACGATTGCAGAAAATATAAATTTTCTCTCAGTCTTTTCCTTGGAAATGAAACTTCTGTGGCAACTGGATCTTTCGGATCCGTTCTCCGACATGTTCATATCGCTTTCAAATAATATCATTCAGTGTCCTTTTTATTTTCCAAATTCAACTAAAATATAAAAATATTTATGGTGGATAAAAAACACGTTATTAGTTTCAATACATTATATATATATATCGGTTGTTGTCGAACCTTTTGTCCCACAAGACCCCTTTCTTAACGTATGTATAGCTACGGAACCCTTTTCTTAACACACGTCTAGCTAAGACAGCCTTTTCTTAGCACATGTCTGTAGTTCATTCGCGGAAAATTGGCGTCCAGGTCCCGTCTGCTACTTCAGCTAACGAGACCTGGACGCAAATTTTCCGCGAACGAACTATAGCTATGAAAGCCTTTTCTTAACGCTTGTCTAGCTGCGGAGCCCTTATTACCGTGTGTCTAGCTACGGAACCCTTTCTTAACACGTCTAGCTACAAAACTCTTTTTTTAATGTATGCCACGCTACGGAACCCTTTTCTTAACACATTTACGGCTATGGAAGCTTTTCTTAACACATGTCTAGCTACGGAACCCTTTTCTTAATACATGTTTATCTACGGAACACTTTTCTTAATACATGTTTATCTACGGAATCCTTTTTTTTTCTAGACCACTGTAGTCTTTGAGCCGTAAAACCAAAAAACAAACAAACAAACAAATAAAAAAATGTAAACAGTAATCAGCCTTCAATGAATAGCATGTTTATTATCAAATATGTTTTGAATAGCTGTTTATTATCAAAATATGTCGCCTATCCTAATTGTTTTTAAATTCTCGTTAACAAAAAGTATTTTGGCTTTGACAAACATTTTACAAACTTCTGACAAAAGTTTTTCACCTAAAGTTTCGAGTACGCAAATAATTCTGGACATTTTTGCAGATTCCATAAAAGGTTATGATAATCCGACAAACTTGAATTTTTGAAGTTGGTGGTACCGTTGCGTTAAACGCCGTATGTAGTGCGTGCAGAGCCGTAGCTGGTGGGTAGCAGAAGGCTCAGGGCGGACGAGTACAATACCGCTTAAAATAAACGCGGAAAAATATGCGCGATGGAAAATGTCTAACAGAAAAGTAAATATGATTGCCACAGCATAGGTCTGTGTAAATGAAAACTAAAATATTTACGAGTCCATCCTAAACTAATCATCCCTGAATTTGAATCGTGTAACTTATTTTTCACATTTCACTATCGTCTGGTGTCTCTTGTGTGCGATTTCATTTTTGAAGGTAAGCAATATATAGGATTAGTTCGATTATATATTAAATGATTTATATTTATTTATGAATTTTTATGCTTGTATTGAGTGAGACTAGACACTGAAGAAAAACGAAACGAAACTTACTGCTAAGCACAAACAAAAGCCTATTGAAATCATATCATTAAGTGGAGATTAGCGCAAACCGAATGTATTTGCTCATGGCGCACTTAAAACAATGGATTTTGGTTGCTATTTCATTTATAAGATTATATAATATCAAACTTTCTACTTACCAAAGATTCTGTACTTAATAGTCTACTTCTTTTTAACTTAGAAGCTGGAAATTCTGCCTTTTTCTTTAAGCTCCGTTTTCTGTCTTGTTTATTCAAATAGATTCTATCGAATAGCAGTAAATATTACTAAGATGGTGAATGTATTGTTGCTGTGGATGGTATTCTTTTCATTGATTCAACAATACAGTTTGCAAGAAAAGAGGAAATAAACACATTGTTTATTTTAAGTCATATTTTGCTTTCTGTTACGTAGGAGCCAGTGACGCAACAATGAATCGTATACATTTAGAACTAAGGCTCCTAGAAAAGAGAGCTGGCGCATAGCCGCCATTTTCCTGCCATCGTATCACGTGATCCCATTCATTGCTACACTAAAGTTGAATGATTAAAGTTGAGTGATTTCCAAGTGTGTTATTTTTAATAAAATAAGGTGAAATGGACGAGTGTTCCACTGGGAATTGTTCTAATCATTCGAGGAATAAACATAGAATGTTTGCAGCGTAAAGTTTGTTTTGATTATTTGCATTATAGTTTTGCATTAATCGAAAACTAAGCTGGGTTGCAAATTGTATTTATTGGCGACAGCTTAAAAGTTGCGCCAATGTTTACATTCGTCTGATAATCGCGAAGTGTTCATTATTTTTATGCCAAAATAGCGATCATTGCTCTAAAGTGGAAAACCTTTATCGCCAAGGTAAATGAAACCGGAAGTGAACAGGAAAATGGCTGCTGATGGGCTAGCCTATAATTCTAGGGGCTTTATTTCGACCAATTCGCTAACAAGTAATTTCGTTAGGAATAATTTATAAATTACTGCAGTAAATGTTCTGGAACTAAGAATACAGCATCGCCAATTGAATCGGTCTTCCTAGAGCCCCTAGAATTATAGGCCGGCGCATCAGCCGCCATTTTCTTGTACACTTAGAGTATAATTTATCTTAGCCATAAAGGTTTTTGCATTCGCTCAATGATCGCTATTTTGGCATAAAAATAATCAACAATCCGCGATTATACGACGAATGGTAACGTTGCTATCACCTTTAAAATGTCGCCCATAAATACAATTTACAAACATAACTTAGGTATCAAAGTGGCGGATGCCCTAGCTCCTTTTTTTAGGGGCCTTAACCCTCTCTAATATTTCTTTAGCACTAAAAACAATAAAGAAGCCGGAAAATTATACTTTTAAAAACGCCATTTACAACGTCCTCCTCGGCGATTATAAAATTAGAAATAAAATACAGGGTACCAGGGAGGAAATTACATAAAAAGGTTAAACACTGGTAAAATAGCAATGAAAAAGATCACTCAAGCTTTCGGACGCATCAGCAGCAGTCCTTCATCAGGAGTAATGACGATGTTATGTTTCTGTCTCTTTTTTATACTTGAAATTTCTGGAAAACCCTTCATCAGAGTAGTCCCGCAGAATGGAAAAACCCAGTGGGAACCAATGGGAGGCCTCCAATAGAATCATGGAAGAACCCCAATAGGGACCAATGAGAAACCTGTACTGCGGGCTACCTAATGTTGGGAAATCCCATATATTTCAGAGTAAGAGTTGTTTATAAGTTTCTGGAAGTGGTTGTGATGTATTAATGGCTTTCCCATGTAGTTTGTAAGTTTCCCAAGATTCTAAGAAGAGTCTACTATTCTTGTTTGTGATGTGCCGGTGTAGTATTTTTGTTGAGTCCCAGTCGGGTTCGTGTCCGTGTTGTAAAGCGTGTTCTGCCAGACGTGAGGCTATGTCTCCTTTCGCGAGTGCTTGTTTGTGTTCTTTTTTTCTTGTTTTGATCATTCTTTTTGTTTGTCCTATGTAATGTTTGTTGCAGTCTTTGCATGGTATTTGGTATATGGCGCCTGTGAGATCTTCTGGTGGAACTGAGTCTTTAACTTTTGTAAGTTGTTTGCGAAGTGTTGTGACAGGGGAATAGAATGTTTTGATATTTGCTTCCTTGAGGATGCGAGAGATTGTTTCGGAAATGCCGTGAATATATGGAATGGATATGCGGGTGTGAGATGTATTGTTTAAAGATGTACTATTGGGTCTACAGTTTCTGAGAATGAATCGTTTAGGGTATCCATTATTTTTAAGTGCCGTGTGTATGTGTTTTGTTTCTGTGTTTGAAAGTGTTTCATTACTGCAGTGAGAATTCGCTCTAAGACTTAATGTTTTAACAACGGAAGCTTTGTGGCATGTTGGATGATGCGATTTAAAATCGAGATATCTGTCTGTATGTGTGGGTTTACGGTAAACTGAGGTGAAGATAGAGTTATCGTGAGATCTGTGTACAAGAACGTCTAGGAAAGGGAGTTTATTGTTCTGTTCTGTTTCGTATGTGAATTTTATATGTGAGTTTAAGTTATTAAGGTAATGGAAGAAGCTTTGGAGTGTATTAGTTTTAAGTACAACAAACGTGTCGTCGACGTATCTTTTCCAGAATTTAATGTTAAAATTCGGTGAAGACAAAGCAGTTTCCTCAAATGACTCCATAACCAAGTTAGCTACAACACTTGAGACCGGAGATCCCATGGCAGTGCCAAAAACTTGTCTATAGATAGAACCATGTGAGGAGAACACAGCAGAGTCCAGACAAAATTTCAACAATGTGCAGATGTCGTGAGGTGTTAGTGAAGTGCGTTCATGTAGTGTTGTGTCATTTTGGAGGCGTGTAAGTGCGGTGTCGATTGCAAGTGATGTGGGAATGCAAGTGAAGAGAGAAATTACATCGAATGAGACCATAAGGTCGTCGTCGTCAAGTTGTAGGTTATTTAAAGAGGTGCAGAAGGATTGGCTAGTAGAAATAGTGTAGTCGTTACTATCGATTATAGGAGAGATTAGACGTGAGAGGTGTTGTGACAAGTTATATGTAGGAGAGCTGCACAAGCTAACTATAGTTTTAAGAGGAATATTTTGTTTATAAATTTTAGGTAATCCGTAGAAGGATGGTACGCGACCTTTCTGGAAGTGGTTGTGATGTATTAATGGCTTTCCCGTGTAGTTTGTAAGTTTCCCAAGATTCTAAGAAGAGTCTACTATTCTTGTTTGTGATGTGACGGTGTAGTATTTTTGTTGAGTCCCAGTCGGGTTCGTGTCCGTGTTGTAAAGTTAAAATTAATAATTTTTTTTAAATGTTTCCCCCTTCATCAGTGGCGTAGGCAAGGGAGGGTCTCAAGCCCCCAATTGGATAACAGACTATATTTCTTTGGTGGATCACTTGATCTTTTTTAAAACCGCTCAAGCCCCAACACTTCCTCATTGAGATGTTTGTAATTAAACCTATTCGTTGTCGTATTGTAGAATTTTGCTTTAAAAGACATTATATATGGGGAAGGGGCGGCAAAGTGGTGCAACTCGATTGTTAAGGAAATTGATTAAAATCCCGAAATACAATTGAGGTTTATAGACGTATTTTACACTCGTAATTCAAACCTTGGCTGCGTAGATGACACGCTTTTAATTTATTTTTACATAAGGATGAGATAGAAATATACGCGTAGAATACTTATAAGATAGAAAGCTGCCCCCCACTTTTTTTTGTCTTAAGTACCAAATTTTAATTTCAGCCATTTTGTATCTAATCAAGTCGCATCATATTCGCCGACTCCTTTATAGGCAATTTTACTTTCATGTTCTGCCTTTTTTTTTTCTTTCTTAACACTTAAATATTACGTTAGTGTCGCAGATATAAAAATCTGTTATTTTGGAAATTAAATATTTCTTTCGTATACGTCGAGCTTAAAAATTGAAGTTTGCGTTTTCTATAAAAGTTGGGATAGTTTTCAATACGGCAATTTTTATAGAAAAATATGTTTCATGAGCTAAACTATAGCGTATCTTAAAAAACGCCTTTTGCCAGAGTGTTTAATTGCACAGTCATCGTTAAAACAGCTTTGTGTATGTAATTTTGTATTTATTTATAGATACATACAACACATACTTATATAATTTGCACAAAGTATGTATTGCATATGGGTGTTCAAAGTATGTAAAATATATTATCTGTGTATCTGTTGATTTTCACAATTGTAATGCTTTGCACTTGTGAGATAATTTCCAACCACTCACTATCTGCATGTGAACGACTCCAAAGCACGAAGCGGACAGTGCAAATATGGCTGAATTGCAGCTACGGAATCAGTTTCTCGCCAAATTTAAATCATCGCCAATAGTCCTCAAAAGATCGATAAGTGAACTGTGGAAACAAGATGATTCCAAGCATTTTAACAAATTGTCCTTATATCAATCAATTCATGATCTCCCTTTTCCCCTTCCTTGTTTATTTGGTTACCCCTAAATCGCTTGCGATCTTTAGATTGTCGTTTTGGTGAGTGAAGTTTGGCGAAAAAACGGGCCCACGAATTCTGTTCTGCCGAAAAATTCTCTAAACCCGTAGTAATTCGCCAACGAAATCTGAATATGTGTTTGTTCACAGAGTGAAATGTTTGTTATGTCATTATAGCATGTAAACTACTTGTACTGTCGACTTTGTAAGTACATATGTGAGCAGAGGTTAATTGGGAAAGGTGGCCGCCGAATGCGGCGTTATAATCCCAGTGTCGACTTCGTAAATTGTTTTATACAGTAATCGTTCACCAATGAGAGATCGGTTTTCGTTTCATCAGCCTTTTTGGAAATTGCCTTATAAATCTCCATGTGATGTAATAAAGATTACAATCAATGTGTCTGTGGCTCAGTTTACATGAAATAATTACGCATTTTCGAAGTACAACATTAAAATGACTTAAGTGCGAACACTGAAAACAACATTAGTCAGAAATAAACAAACACATTTTAATATACACTAATGTTCGAAATCACAATGCAATGAATACAAAAACTTCAACGAAACTTAAAAAAAAAAGTTAACAAAGCTATGGAATGAATTTTATGTTACACAAGGTATTAAAATTATAAAGGTACAACGAATATTTCTAAATTATTCGGCTTGTATTAAAGAGAATCAGAGGAAGATTATTATATAGTGAATAAGAAGTGTAAGTAGAAGAAGGTTGGGGGTCCCTCCCGGTAAAAAATTTGGACCTAATGTAAAAATTGTAATATCTCGAGGGAGCGGGCTGTAGCTTCCCATTAAACTTAGAGGGTAGCCGAAAGGACCATTCCTTAAAGCAATTCGAAACGATAAAATTCAATTTTCTCTTAAAAGTCAGCTCGATGATCATAAATAATGGAGATGCCTTTCCGTGACTTGCATATGGTTTTGAATTAGCTTTCGCACTTGTGAACGACGTCTTTTTTTCCCTCTTAAAAAGAACATGTCGTGGCATACGGTGCCATACTCCATGAAAGCCTTTTTCCACTGAAAATCACCAAAATAAGGGAACAGGGAGACCCTTAATATTTGATAAAAGTCAGCTTGATGGTCATGAAGATTTTCGTGACTGCATAGGGCAGGGTTGTCCAACCCACAGGCCGCATGTTTCCCAGGATAGCTATGCCATATAGTTGTATCTATGCCGTATATTTGTTTCTATGCCGATACGCCATAGAAACAAAACCCGTATTAACTAAGGAAGACTAAAATATGGGAAAAAGAAGGCCCTTTAATAGTAGGTAGTTTTATTGTCATTGCATCGGTGGAGAGATTTCAAAATTATTCGGGGTGGGGAGCAAGTACGTATTATGTACGTTTACAGTGTGTGTAAATTTGCAATTTATTTAAAATTACCACGGGCCCATATAGCTCTACGCCTACACAACGAAAATAACCCTTTGTCATTCTAAAAGGTACTGAGTTCGATACCTGACTTGCGAGTACCTTTTTTTTTAAAAAAAAAAAATGTATATACGTAACTAGTTTGGGCTGAATAAGAGAAAAACACCGTTTAATAGCTAGCAGCTAGACGGCTATAAACGATGATTTTTTTTTTGTCTTTTCTTTTACACATGGAAACTTTTTTCACATAGAACCACGAGTTTGATCTTGGAATTACAAACGTCCTTGTTTTTCTCCCTTTAAAAAAGTAGTTCTTCCACGGCAAAAAATTTTTTTAACCCCATCAACATCCCCTTCCGTATGATAGTCGAATATGCTATTTCAATTCGAGAGGTGTTCGTTCTCTTTAGCGGGGTATATTTAAAGTCGTTGCGGATTTAATGACTTGTAATAAATCTTTTGTAAGAAATTTTTATAAACGTTTGCACAATAAAAATTAGTTTCATTTGAAAATCAGGCCATCACGTTATAAGACAATTACGTTATGTGTGTTTATTATTCCATATTAAAAACGTAAAATTTCATTAATTCATTCTCGAACGTCCGTTTAAAAAAAAGCGTGCGATCCATATTTAACTTTAAATTTTCTCGCAAATATTTCAAGGTAAGTAAATTTCAGTGTGTTCATTTTTGGAATAAGAGAAAGAAAAACACCATTTTTAAACATGTTTTCCAAAACTTTATTTTAAATGATTTCACAAAAAACAATTCCAGATGATTTCATTGATAATACTACCTATTCAATAAACAATAAAGAAATAAACCAATCTTTATTTCGGAGTGAGGAATCAGCGTATCGCAAACAGAAATGGGTCTATCTACTTACTAAATAAACATTGCTTCGTCAAGTAATTTCATTAATCGCCCATAATTACAGCACGTCGACAATCAAGGACTTGCGTGAAGAACGATTTTTATCTAGCATATGGTAAGACAGCACCAGTTACTGCAATTCACTGTAAATAGTTAAGTGACCATCAATATATCGCTCTGAGAAACAACTAGGTTCTATTGCATACCACGCAGATTGGGAAAATTTCTTTTTAAATGGGAAAGAAAAGATTCGCAGAGTTGAACGACGGTCAATTATTAGTGTTATCCAATTGGGGATCTAATGATCGCTATTCGTAGTAGAAGACTCAAGAAAATGCAACCTCGCACTATTTTCACCACCATCTTATTCATTAAAGGTCAACTAACTTCTGTGCATGGCGATAGAATCGAAAAAGGAATTTTTATATTGAGGTGGGGTGAGCTGCGATTACGTCAGGAAATACCAACAATACCACAGTTCTCATGATTCTTATTCTCTTTGTTATCCTTTCGTATGTTACAGATAACCAATCAGCCATTATTACCTATTTCTCGAGAACTTGGAAATTATGAAACCGATGCAACGATGTTTCTGCTAAAGAAAGTGCAAAAGGAAAACACTTGGATGCATTCTACTTTCTGAGGTTTCAATATAATGTTCAACGATATTGCGGTTACGAGGCGTGGCATTTGGAATAAGATGAACAACAACTCGTATTTGAATGTTTTTACTTCTAACATGGCTAACAATTTTGCAGTCACCTTTAAAATAGCCTCGGTGTTTGACAATATAATGGAATGTAAAACAAAATTAAGTTTTATGCTATTTATTCCCAAAATTATCTTTAATTATGGCTACTCATATTTTCTAGCTTTAACTACGATTGATTTTAACTTGCCGTGGCTGTTCGAGGAAGCTAATCAGGAAAATGAATAAAAAAATATTTTTCCAATACTATTACCACAGACTTGGAAATTATAACAGCTACCGATTAGGATAATGTCCAGAATACCACCCTGCAGATCTCCATGAAACTGCATACGCTGATATTGTTAACAAAATGTTTTTTACTGACGTACTCATTTTCCAAATTTGTAACTTTTCGATTAGCAGGCAAATATTCATTTTGCTTTACAAGAAACTTTCTCCTCTAGTTTTCAAATTCAAAAATTTCTGGTCAACTAAAATGAAAGTTCGATGATTAAAGGCGAGATTGTAGCTATTTTCTATTCGAAGAATCTTATCGTCGAACGACCAATGAAGCACAAAATGCTCAGTAAATTCTGGGCGATATTCATGTGCCGAATACTTTTGTCCTTACAGAAAATTGTCTGGCCTTTGAATTTCTTTGATCGTGCTACGATGTTTTTTTTTAATATCAAATAAAAAATGTTTAATTTCGCCTTTCGTCTTAAGAACTTTCATTTTGTCTCTTGATATCGAAGTTGAAAACAATCACGAAGATTAATTTTTGTAGCCAGAGAAGGAAGCATTATATTCATCGGAGATTAAAAAATTTGGTGAATTGCGTACAGCAATAAAACATTTTACTAACAACATTCGACCCCTGTCAGTTTATTCAGATGATTTGATTATCACCTTATGATAATCAGGGATCCAGAAAAGCACCCACACCATTTCGCCCCCGGATATCTCTCTCCCCGTATATAATGAATAGGCTAAAACAAAGTAAGTAATATACTAAATTTTTTAACAGTAGCACCCCCTTCATCCGAACTTTTCTTAATCGAAATTATCATCTATAAAATTTGTTTTTAATTAAATTTTTAAGTAGACACAAGGTCAATGATTTTTGCAAAAACGTTCCCACAGTGGAAACCGTTTATAACGAACCCCGGTTATCTGAACGCTGCCTAACTGAAATGACCTATCAATTTTATTTTTAATTATGTTTTTAAGTGGAGACTTAATATAAGAAAATACTATACATAGAATGTCATTCTGTTTAAGCAATGTTCGGATGACCGGGGTTCGTTATAAACTGTTTCAACTGTACGAAAGTTATTGGTAAAAAACCTTTACCAAGCGTCCGTTTAAAAATATAATTAAAAACCAATTTCAAGGAAGATCATTCCGATTAAGAGAATTTCGGATGACCGAGTTTCTACGGTTAAAAAATTAAATGCATTATTTATATTTTTTGTAGCCTACTTACTATGTACAGGGGATGGAATATCCGGGGCCATTTTTCTGTAAACCGAAAATATGGACATTCATTTTTCGGATCTTCTCCAATTCACCTCTCTGTTTTAGTAATGTCAAGGAAAAAATAATGACATTTATATCCATTAATTGTCGTCCATCGTTTAGCAAATCCCATAAAGCTAAAATCTATATCGAAGCTTATAAAGAGCTAGAAAATAATTAGAACTTGGTGATGCCAATCTTAAGGTTAATGGGAGAAAAATGCTCATTTTGCTTTTAAGCCCGACTTCAGTATTTATGATACTGGCTTGATGTCCAACGTTTGTGTACAAGGAATGCCATATCTTTTGTATGATCCCAGCAAAATGTTTAGTTATTTTAGTGAGAAAACTTTTCAAATATGCTGCTTGTTTCACATTATCCAAATACCCACATAGTAACTGCATATCGAGTGAATTGCATCCAACCGTGTTTTGCATTGCACCAGGAAGATGGAGCAGTTGAAGCCTATCTAAGAAAAGCTTCTGAAATGACTCCCATCAGTTTCTAGAGCGGCAATTTCGGCATGTTATCGATCGTATTCTCCAGAAAAATATCGATAGATTTAATGATTGCATTTTTTTTAATGAAACATGAGAGAAAATGATCGGAAAATCTCTGAAGTTGGCAAGCTTACAATGTAATGAAATTTTGCAAAATATTACTATACGAAGTTTTCTCTGGAATAACAATCGTCTTTATATTTATTGCGCGAAATGCGATGAAGCATTTTGCCACTGCTTTCCGAGTTTGCAATATGAACCTTAGTTTAGGAAGCCCGCAGGAAAAAGTACACAGTTTTTTCTACGAGAAAATGTTGATGAGTGAATAAAATACAGTAATACACTGAAGCGAAGACTATGTACTTTGTTCTCGACGGAACTGCTGCTCGTATGGAAATATTCTTACCTAATAAATTAGTTGTCAGATGTTTTATCAATATGTTTTAAAAAAGCTGTGAGATCCGGTATTTAAATTATATGCATAACGGTATTTACATAATAGGTAATTCGATAAATGCCGCCGTAAGCAACGGTTTTCGATATTTTATTCGCTCAAGATTAAAGTTAATGCACAGAAGAATGTTTGAATATTTAGATGGAGGTAATTTTTCAATATTACATTTGCTTTAACTTCTACCGAATAAACTTTCCATTCCAATGCTCACCAAGGTTTATTTTCGATTTGATCGTTTATGGGCCATATGGATTTAAAAAGTAGGGGGGAAGGGAGACAAAATCCTACCTTTTTCTATATATAATGAAAAGGTTTGATCGACAATTTATTGGGACTTGGCTATTTGTATGATTTGCAACGTAACTTGGCCTTCTTGCACTATATGTTATTATGAAAACGAATTTTATCTTCGGAGATTTTTAATTGCTATTATCTCAGGTTGATTTTTTAAAATTGATCAAATTATTTAACATTGTTTTTTGAGAGAGAGAGAGATGCCATTTTCTTTGCGATAGTTCTATTCCTAATATCGAACTTTAGGTGATACTCTTCAAAAATGACATTTTTTTTCAGTGAAATTTTCGATTTCACCCAAAATTACCCAAGTATCATATAACGTGCGAAATTTAAATTTTGGAAATCATCTGGAAATGTTAGAACTTTAAAAAAGAAACAATACATGAACGAAATCAGGTGGAAAAGCAAAAAGTGGGTTGGAATTTAGAAAATTAATTTTGTACAAACAAAGGCATGTGACTCCTTCAATTCGTACATCCTTTAGAGCCACATATCATTGTCTTCTCTTGGTGGAGCACAGCAGCAGGTCACCAAGCGGATAATTGCTAGACAGGCCTTCCTGATCCTTTTTCTTAAAGCTTTCTTTACATTGGACACAGTAGTTGTTTTCGTGTGCTCAAGGTGAGAGTAGTCTACGACGGTTATGTTGTTGTCCCAAAAATTTGAAGTGCTCTCATTGCAGATTTTTGTCCCCGGACTTGATACTGTCTTCGTAGTCTGCTGAAGTTTTTGCGCATTGTCACAGTCCGTTTCCAAGTTTGGAACTACTTGGTGTGAGATTAGCGGACTTTCGACGCCTTGTTTTTTTCCCAACAGCTCCATTAGTGTTGGAGAATCCGGTCGTAGTCCTTTCGCGATATTCGCATTGCGTTC
>QLNU02004955.1:16514-27536 GCA_006491805.2 Dysdera silvatica | reverse complement strand
CTCTCCATGCTCCTTTGCGTTGTCTGTAACTTTCGTATTGCTCCAACTGTTAGACTCCATGTCTCTGATCCATAAGAGAGGACTGGCAATACACACTGGTTGAAGACCTTTCTTTTTAGACACAAAGGCAATTTCCCCTTCAGGATAAAACTGTTTCTTCCAAATGCACTCCAGCCAAGTTTAATACGTCTGTTGAGTTCTTTCATAATGTTGCCATCCATTGAAATCAGCTGGCCAAGGTAAATATATGAATCAGCAATTTCTAGCTCAGTGTTGTCAACTTGTATTTTTGTTTCCTCTACAAAATTATTGAACATGATCTTAGTTTTTTGTAGGTTCATCTTGAGTCCAACTTCTTCACTTCTAGTTGAGAGCTCTTGTACCATGTCTTGGAGTTCTAATGGGTCCGTTGAAAAAATAACAATGTCATCAGCAAACCGCAGATGATTTAAATATTCACCATTTATTTTTATTCCCTTGTTATTCCAATTTATCAGCTGAAAAATCATCTGTAAAGCAGAAGTAAAAAGTTTTGGAGAAATGGTATCTCCCTGCCTCACCCCTTTGCCAAGTTTGATAGTTTTGGTATCTTTATGTAACCGAAATTTTGCACTTGCATTTTTATACACACGTTTCACCATGTCAATGTACACATCCTCAATGTCTGTTGATCTTAAAGAGTTGATGACTGCTGATGTTTTAATAGAGTCAAAGGCCTTCTCATAGTCAATAAATGCAACACACAATGGAAGTTCATATTCATGTGTTCTTTCAATTAATTCTCTTAATACTTGAATATGGTCCACTGTACTGAATCCACTTCGAAATCCAGCTTGTTCTCTTGGTTGAGCTGCATCTAATTTTTTCTGCAGGCGATGTGTTAGAACTTTTGTGAAGATTTTATAAATAGCAGGTAACAAGCTAATTGGTCGGTAATTTTTCAAATCCTCTTTATCACCTTTTTTATGCAAAAGAATTACTGTTGCAGAATCCCATTGGTTTGGTATGTTACCGCTGTTAAGACATTTGGTAAAGAATTTTGCAAGTATGTCTTCTACATATTCTCCAGCTTCTTTTAGGATATCTAATGTAATACCATCATCACCAGGGGCTCTTCCTTTCTTCATACTTTTTATTGCAAATGAAACTTCTTCTTTTAAGATTTTAGGAGCTGTTCCTTCGACTATTTCAATGTCTTCGTTTAATCCACTGTTACTTTCATATAGTTTTTTGTAGAATTCTTCAACTCTTCTAAGTATTTCTTCCCTATTTCTTGTTACGGTGCCATCCTCTCCTTTTAATGCAATGATGTGTTTCTTCCCAACAGATAAACTTCCTTTAACAACCCTAAGGCTCTTGTTATTTTCAATGGCTTTCCTTACTAGCTCACAGTTGAATTTTCTTATGTCTTCTTTCATGCTTTTGCGCAGAGTTTTACAAAGTTCTATGTACTCAATCCTGGAACTGGTATTTTGATTGTCCACCTTCATATCTCTTCGCCTTTTCATGAGCTGTTTCGTCTTCTCAGATAATTTGCTATTGTGCTTTTTACAGGTTACACCACCAATTTCCCCAGCAGTTTCAACTATTGTCTTAACAATGTTTTCATTTGCTTCTGAGATATCACTTTCATCAATAAGTCCTTCCAGTGCAGAAAAGCGATTTTTTAATTCCAACTTGAATGCCTCGGTATTTACTTTCAGTTTCATTAAATCCACCCTCTTACTTACTTGTTTCCTAATGAGCTTCTGTCGTTCTAATTTAGTATTTAAGTGCACTTTACATCTCACCATTCGATGATCACTTCCAGTATTAAATCTGTTCAGTACGCTGCAATCTTCAATAATTGATTTCTTGTTTGCCAGGATATAGTCAATTTCACTAGTTCCCCCATTTGGGTGTTTCCATGTCCATTTTCTTTGCGGTTTCTTCTTAAAAAATGAATTCATGATGCTAAGGTTTTCAGCTTCTGCAAATTCGATGAGTTGATCGCCACGTTCATTCCTTTCCCCATATCCGTATTTACCAACCGATGTCTCTCCTTGTTCCTGTTGTCCAATTCTTGCATTGAAATCCCCCATGATGAGCTTGATATGTTGTTTCCCTTTGGTGTGTAACTCTTTGATTTCTTCATAAAATTCTTCAACCTCTTCGTCGGTATGGCTTGATGTTGGTGCATATACCTGTACTATCTGAAGTTGGTATCGCTGGGTTAGTTGAACAACGAGCCTCGCTGCTCGATCTGATGTACTTTCAACTTCCAGAAGACAGTCTTTAATTCTTTTGTTGATTAAGAAGCCAACACCACTTGTTCTTCCAGTTTCCGTTCCTCTATAATAAAACAAATGTCCACTTTTAAGTTCCACCAACTCTTCACCTTTTCTTCTAACTTCACTGAGTCCTACAATGTCCCATTTGATCTTGTCTAGTTCCTCTTCCAATTCCTGAAGTTTTGCTTCAGAAGCAAGGGATCGTCCATTAAACGTAGCCAAGGTCAATAACAAACGGCAGCCTGGGCCATTCCAGTGATTCTTAGCACCCCCTGCTTTCATGCCACACTGACCGCTGCCTTGATCAGGAGCACTCCAGCACCTGGAGACTAGGGGCCATGGTTTCTGGTGTGTCAACATAATGGAGGAATTAGCCATAATTTCACCACGCTGGCTAGACGGGTTGGTGAATTAGCCCTCCCCTTCCGCCTTTCTATCCGTGCAGCAAATATTAATTTGCCACATAAATAGAAAGCTCAGCCTGCACCACTTGAAGGCGGGGTAGGACACTAGGTTACTGGCCTGGCCGGTTCCACACATCGTCACATACGTTCAGCGTGTGGGTCTCCTTCCAGTTAGATACCAGCAACCCTTTTGCAGGCCATATATATATATATATATATATATAAAAGTTGCAATTTACCTAAGGGTACACTTGGGAACACATGTAAGTTGAAATCGGATAGGGTAATAGACTGTTGGAATATATGCATATGAACTCTTTTATGGGTCAAGATGCGTAAAAAGAGAGAGAGAGAGAGAGAGAGAGAAAGGAAGGAAGCAAATTAAAGAATGAGAAAAACAGCAAAAAGTAACGAGAAAGAGAAAAATTGGAAGAAAGTAAAATTATAGCGTCAAAAAATTGGTAAAAAATATGCAAATTGACGAATTTTTTTTAAAAATAGGCAACATGAAACGATAAAAAATTATAAAAAATATGCAAAATGAAAAAGGTTAAAAAATTATAAAAAAAAATATGCAAAATAAAGTAAAAAATATGAAAATAAGTACAAATGACAGAGACGGATTTTGGTTATATGGCGCCGCCATCTCCGCTAAATATTATTTTTTTTTCAAATTAATTCCCTTTGTGGCGCAGTTTCTTTCATTTTTAGGGACCTCCTCAACAGGCTACTGAATTTTATTAATTATCTATATTAATCTATAAAGTTAATAATAAACAAGACGAAAGCCACGATAGGAAGTGTTCAAGTATTACGTAAGCAATATTTTGGCCATTTTATACCCCTCCCCCACTGGTAAGCAAATTTAACATTGACTAACATAGGAAAATTTAAGTACAAAAGCAACTTCCCCACCTCCCCCAAAGGTGCTTACGTAATACTTGAACACTTCCATAGCAATTGAAATTTCCTTACAACAAATAATATGTAATTAAACCACAAGAACTTTTTCTGATGAGCCAAAATTAAATGGTTTTAATATAAAAATCAAAACCTTACACGAGTTTAATAATCTGATATGTCCTCTGTACAATCAAATAAGTTCATTCGTTTCGATGTAGTTTGTACTTTCCTATTTGCTTACGTGCGGTGTCCTATTGTATCATAAAAAAAAATCTGTACAGAGTATTCATTCTATACTGGCCTGAATTTATTCTCATCGATTTCAGAAAACATGTGGAAATAAACACAATAACATATTGCATTCAGAGAACTTATAACACATAAATTTGATTTGTCGAAACTTATTTAAGAATAAGCCCATAAATAATCAAGTTCGATTTGGCCTTGTCTTCACTTCGGGGTCGTTAGGTCATTTTGCCGACTTTGCTTGGCGCCCAGTGTGGCGCCACTGGTCGCACCGTCCTTCATCCGCTACTGTGATAGAAGAAAACTAAAGATTTCCTAACAATATAAAAAGTTTATGAAACCTTTCAAGAACTATTGCTTTCCTTGTCAATTAGTTGCTCGATGATAAGACCCAAAGTGGGAGACTAATGTATTTCACCAAAAATACTATCAGTTGCTTTTTTTTTAGAAACGAGTAAAACAGTGATGTAGTCCTAAAGAAAAAGTAGCCTAGCGCTCTTTTAAATCAGGGATCCCCCCACCACCCCACGCCAACCAGTCAATAGTCCATTAATCTGATAGGGGCAGAAATTATCGGGTTGTTGTATTATTGGTATTGTAAGACACCCCCAAATGCCCCTCTGGATCCAACACTGCCTGCAGCATATAAGCTTTGGGGCATATAATAATAATAATGTTTATTTTACAGGCAACCAAGAAAAGGTAAAAACTTTAATACAAGTGCAGAAAACATGAGTCAGCAAGGTGCTTGACGAATGACCGGAAAAAAGCAAACTAAAAGTCTGCTTGACAAGTTTCGGCCACCCCTCAGATAATACATTATTTAAATACATAAACAGATTGAAAAAAAACAACCAGTAAAAGAGCTTAAATAAGCTTAAAATAATAATAATGTGATACAAACGTATGTGCCCAAGCCGAACTAAATCTGGAATGCACCTCTGAAGTGAGATGATAAAATTAAAAAAAATAAAATAAAATAAAAAAGATAGCCAAAAATCCATCTTTGCGCCCTTGCCGCCTTCGTTGTGTCAAACAAAGCATTGTAGCTTTTCTTTATTTTCGGAACACAGTGTATGATACGTGTTCTAAGCCGTAATTTCATTTAAATTCCCACTATTCTTAGTTGATTTATTCAAAAAGTCAGGATTATTGCTCTACAATTTTTTTTTATTAACATAATTGTAGAATATACAATTTTTTTATTAACATAATTGTAGAATATACATATCTTTTATTTACAATTTGAACAGAATTTTGTTTGTAAAAAGTATGATTTCCCAAAATTTTGCCCTTGCGCCGCTGGGCCTCTACTATAAAACTGGAGTAAAATTCTATGTCATAGTTTCTTTTAATATACACAGACCACCTTCTGTAGATAAATTAGTTAACTTTTTACTTTTTATAATACACAGATGGCAAAGGTGACGGTGGGCTAACGAACATGAAAAAGCTCCCGTCACTGAAATCAAAAAGTACTCAATGAAAAATAATGTTTGGTGCAAATTGTTTAGAGACAAGCCAATACTGGAAGTTTAATAAATTTTCGTATCTACCAAAGATACGAAAAAACCCACTATTTTATGATTTTAAACAAAAAGTGGTCACGGCAAGTTTGACCAATATTTCCAGCGTTTTGGTCTACAAGAATCTTTTATCTGTTTTTGGGAAGAAAATTGTGAGTTAAGTTTGCTGCACACAGTGTGTGTGTGTGTGTGGGGGTAATGGAGTCATACCTTCCCGTATGAACTTTCTGTATACGCTGATAAGCTACGTGTGGAACACGTCACATTACACTGTTCAACGTCGGGATATTCTAGAATTGAAGTGAACGAGAAAGTTGTCTACGACGAGAACAACATGGCCATATACCAGGCCCAAAAACAGGATTTCAAAACAGGGAGTTTTAATGGCTTTTTTTTCTCCCATGGGGAATTTGTTTTTACAGCCAATCAAATGGGTATGGGGTTAACTTCCCTTGTGTACGGCTTTGCCACATACACTTAATAGACTAATTTTAAAATCATTTTTCGACAAGTTTTGGAATTCTTTGTAAAATAGTTATTCAGTCCTATAGTTCTATTATACATATTTGATATTAATATTTATACGTATTTTTACCAATTTTTATAATAAGAGCACACACCAAAATCTAATATTTATTACTATATGTTTAATAAGCCATTTAGGAGCAAATAGGCCCATATCGTGTTACATTAGTATAGATTTACACTTTTATAATAATTACCAATCAATCGAAATTAATGAAAAAAAGTTGCTTGCTCATTTGAAGTTTTTTAAAAATATTGTAACAGGGGTGAAAGAGAAAAGATCCTCTCCACTCTGTGGTGACTGAAAACCAAAAAAAGTGGATAGGATTAGGGCGAGGTTTACCCGGCCCCCCCCCTCAATATTTTCTTTAAATTGGCACCCCCTCTCTCTCTCTTTCTGACTCCCCCCATCACTTACACACGTACGTGTAATTTTTACCGAAATTTTTAGTGCCAACCCGAGCTGACCTCACAGTTCTACCACGTAGGTATGAAAATAGAGGAAAACACACCTGCTTGCCGATGCCTACCTATCACTTGTTTTGCAAAACGTAGTACACCACAGCTTTCGTGAGCTGAGGAAGAGTGGAATGCCATTATTCTCACACTGGGTACATACCGAGCAAAGTAGGGTTCCCGACAGCCGTTTTTCTGTACCTAGGATAGATATACCGGACATGAATGGGGACCAGTGGCGCCATAAAAACATACCTTCCCAAATCTAGGCGCGTCCCTACATATTTTGTTTTTTAAACTAAGGTCTACCATTGTTAGGTTTTTTTTTTTTTTACTTTTGCCTTACCATATTTAACCGTTCAGGAGCCCTGTGACTTGGCACGGAAGATACCCTTTCTAAGATCGGGGATTATGAAGCGCTTTTGTGATCCGTAGATATAAATAACGTTCTTATTGTGTTTTTGAGGTGTGGCAGGGTTTAGCTATTTTTCCCCGCCGAGAAGCTGGCTGTTTAGCGGCGTGATTTATGATGGAGCTGCAAGGGTCGCAGCTCTTTACCAAGAGGTAAAATAGTAAAATTTATATAAATCTCTTGTTTGGGAGAGGGCCTGAATCCATTTAGTCGCCGAAGAAATAAATTTAGAAACATATGAATATGTATTTGGGAGCGGACTTGGCCGGTGCGCCCTCATGGGAGATTAGGACTCGCGCCCCCTCCGAATATCCAAGGTATGCGCCCTTTGGGAGGACCCGGTCCGCCCCTTTATGCATTTCGAAAAGTTAATATACTATTCAAAAGTGAACATTCTATACATTTTTTAAAAAATGTAGTTTCGGAGTATATTAAAAATTCAAAAAGAGGTGGTAAATTGTATGCTAACATACCCAACATGGAAATTTAAATTAAAATTGCAATAAACATATATTCCGCTTGTTTGCCTATTATAGAGCAAGGTCAGACCAGGTTATGTTGTTTTAATACAAACGGTTTTCTGACAGATTTGAATTTCTATAGGAAATCAGATTCCGAACTACCAAACAATAAAAAATGTAAGTTTTCGGGGCCATTTAAATTAAAATCCTTTTCAAAATTATTATTATTATTTTAATTATTATACACCAAAACTACTGTAGAACTAACAAGGCTGTGTAGGATTTAATCTGGGGGGGGGGGGGTTCAAAATCTTTTACAGAATGTATCGATGCAATCACAGCATGCAAATCTGAAACTAAATCCCATTAAAAATTTAGTTTCGAGAGGGGGGACCTGTCACTAAGATCCCCCCCCTCTAGATACGGGCATGAGGACTAATATTTTTTACAATAGAGGAGAAGAGAAGAGAAAATTTGTAGAAATATAAATAATATTGTTACAAAAAATGACCTATATTGCAAAATATTTTTTTAAATTTAAATAATACAAAGAAAATTTCCAGATATGAAAGTCAGTCGTTTAATTGTCAATAAATGAACCTAAAGCATCTTTTGACGTGTATATTTTATTCATTTAATTTACTGAACCAATAAATACACACAACGCACCATCCGATGCGTATATTTCATTCATTTAATTTAATTGAATGAATAAAGGCACATAAAGCATCGTCTGATTTGTATATTTTACCCATTTAATTTACTGAATCAATTCTGATGCGTATATTTTATTCATTTAATTTACTGGGTGAATAAACGAATGAAATGTCGTTGTTGTATATAGTTTATTCCTTTAATTTATGGAATATATGACTGAATAAAGCACTTTTTCCACGGATATTCAATTTATTGTGTAAACAGACGAATAAAGTAATGTTTACTGAAAATGAATACAGTGTAATTGGATACCTCGAACGTACTTAATTTCGAATTCGTTTAAACTTCCTGCAGCTCAGTAAAATTAAAACTTCAAATTATTTACATTAATATGAATATCTCTGTGGGTGTGTATTAAAAGTATCTTCTGTCATCCGTGATCGAAGCCAAGTTTGACGGCGCTTCAAGGGTAAAAAACTACGTTCTGCTGAAGCAACACCTACTGAAAACGTAGTTCGAAAGGTGGTAGATTCGTGAAAAATTATCTGGATCGCATTTCTGCAAGACTTGGAGACTTCAGTGTAGGATTTTTGTTTATTACAGTCGTAACAAACAGCACATAAAATATTATTCATCGCCTTCATTTTTTCCTATTTAACTCTGATAGGGGGGGGGGGATCGCCCCTTACGTTGAATCCGCCCAGTGCGCCAACTTGGACAATGGGCTTGATAGTCGCCATCTTAACCATTAAGATGGATGTCCTTTACAAAGACTTACTCGAGTTCTGAATTATATAACAAACAGTTATTTCGACACTGGCGTAAGGTTTAAAAACACGACGTTTCGGGAGCCAACTGCTCCCTTTGTCAAGTGAAGGCAGAAATTCTGAATTATAATTTAATAATCGTTGGATACTTAAAAAATAGTTGCAACATTTAAACGAAAGCAATATGACAGCTATGAGATCAGGTCCGTAGCTAGACGCCTGTTACAGGGGGCTCAGAAGTTACAGTGGAGACTTAAAATTCGTAAATGTTTTGATGTATTTTATTAATATATTTAATAATACTAAACATATAAGCAAATTAACATTAATAAATTTCTTAACGTAAATTTTGCATTAAGAAATAAATTTTAGTGCACCTCTCTATAATTTCCACTACCATTATTATAAATTATGTGAAGACTAAAACCTATGTACGCAAGCTAAATCGTAGAAAGCTATTTTGAATACATTTTTAACGTCAAAGAACAATTTCCATTGTCATGTACAATTTCGTACAAAACAAAAAATTTAAAATAAAATTCTACAATATTTTATTTTTGAGAAAAAGTATTTTCCGGGGGGGGGGCTCAGCCCTTTATAACCCCAGCCTGGATACGACTCTGTATGAGATACCATAAGCGAATGTATAATGGACACCCATGCCGGAGGAAGAAAAAAATATTGCGTGACAGCAAGGAGCTGGACGCTTAACAGACGGCGAACTTGTTCCAATCCGGATGTGAAGCGCCCCCTGGCGGCAGTTTCGGCGAAATTCCACAAAGGTCCCCCTGTACTCGGCGACCTTGAATTGGTCGCGGTTCTCACACGCACACATTCATTCAAATTTTATTAGACATACCATTCATAAAAAGCGATACAAAAAATTAATATTAAGTGTACAGAAGTTTTCTGGTAATTATTTTAATTAACTGTATGCATTAAACCAAGACCTTGCACTAGGGAGGAGTTTGAGGCTAATCTCACAATTTGAATTGGATATAAAATTAAATGCATTATCAGAAAGAAATTTCTATCAACCTCACCTCTTTTAATTTTTTTTTTTTTTTTTTAAAACTTGGACATGGGCGTCTGCGTCCGATAACATGACAAATTAAAAAGAAGAAGAAAATGCGGCAAAAGTTTATTATATGCTCCCACATATATAGTCAAACCTTTTGTTTTGTTTGTTTGTTTGGCTTTTTTATGGCGCAAGAGCATCTGGGCTATACTGCGCCATCAAACCTTACAGCAACGTAAGCACTGACGGAGACAAAAATTCGTTAATAAAAGACATAACATCGTCAGGGCTTACCATACATAGAGGGACTTCAAGTATTACGTAAGCAATATTTTGACCATTCACCCCAACAACCAGTAAGCAAAAATTGACATTGGCTAACATAAGAAAATAAAAACAACGGCAAGTCCCTCGCCCCAAAGGTGCTTATGTAATATTTGAACGCTTCCTAACTAGTAAAATTTCATATTGGTCCAAGATATAAGAAAACTTCCCGCAACGTTTCGAGAACTGCTGTTCCCTTTATCAATCGAAGTGTCGAGAAAGTAAGAATGCCATGTATTTTTAACCCCAATTCTGGATTTCCCCAGAGCAGTCCCGCACCCAGGTTTTCCTCATCTCTTCGCACAAATTTTGTATGATTCAGGCACAGGTTTTGAGATGATATCGGCCCGATTCCTCAATTGAAAAAGATTCCCAAGTTTCAAGAAAAAGTCTACAATGGCGAGAAGGAACATTTTTATGAGAACTTTAACAACATGCCATTCAGGAGCATGTCCCTTTTCCCAAGCATGTTCTGCCAGACGATTGGACATTTTACCTTTTTCGATAGGACACGGTGATGCTTTTCTTCTTCCTTGTGCAAACGGTTCTTCTCGTCTCGCCCGTATACAGGGGCGGACAGAGACTTTCATTTGGGGGGTTAAGGACAGAATTTGCCATGGTCTTGGAATAACACCCTTCATTTATCATGAATTTAGTATTGGATCTATGGGGGAGGGAGAAAATCTGTTTCCAGAAAAAATGGTTGTTAAGTTAGGTGGTCGTCAACGAGGTTTGCTTATAACTGAAATTTCTACACGCAACAAAATTTCATTTTTCAACAGCAAAATATATTTTTATCTTTCAAAAATTTTTTTTATTAAAGTTTTTCGAGCCCATATAACAAATAAATGCTTCTGGTTATCTGCCTTCTATAGTACGAGGAAAAACTACGCGAATAAATTTGAATATAAAAATCATAAAAATAGATGGACATATTATCAAAACCTGATTTTTATATATAAATCCACGGTATATGGAGAGAGAGAGAGAATAAACTTTTTAGAAGCATTAATCAATCTATTCATAAAGCCGAGTCAAACAGTTATATATATA
>QLNU02004955.1:4826-16414 GCA_006491805.2 Dysdera silvatica | reverse complement strand
ATTCAGAATATGAGAATTTCTTAGAATATTATTTTTGTTTTGTTATTAATCAAACATTAAAAATGAAAATAATGTCCAGCTTTTTCTGCGGACCATCAAAATTTTCTCGCGGGCCACCAGCGGTCTGTAGACCACGGATTGGCGACCGCTGCTCTAAATCGTCGTGGACCAGGTTGAGAACCACTGATCTAGATAATGCAGTAAATTGTCTAAATCAACCACCACTTGTTCTTTTAGAAAACTAACCGTTTTGTAGGGTGGCCAGTGCCATATTTTCCAATAGGCGGCTATACTAGGCTATAGATTAGGGCGGCAAAATTTTGTGTATTGAGTCTGATATAACAAAATCAATACCATATCTGATGGTATCTGATGATATAATCAGATGTTTTGCCAAGAAGAAAGCTAGACGTCATGCTTTCCATTTAAATACTAGTGTTCGATGGGCTTTTATTTTTTGCTAAAATTGAAATTTATTTCAATGAAATTGAATTTGATTTATTATATACAAAGAAGAGATAATACTTCAATATAAGTTAATATTATTATTTAATGTTTATGTTTCAATTTATGAGTTTATTTTTAAACAAAGTTATTGTCAATACAAAAGTTTTTGACGTATATTGAATGTAACGATTTTTATGTTCCTGGTTATTGATGGGAAGGGGGGTGGCGGATGGGTAGGAAGTGGCGGCAAAAAGCGCAACATAGGCAAATGGTAACCTGCCGGGCGTAAAATGGGAAGACACGATGTTGAACATTTTAAAATTGGGAACAAGTTGAATTCCCCAATGCGTTAAAAGCACATATCAACGTAAAAACATACATAAAACCGTACATACACGTAAGGATATATAAATAAGCTTATGGAATTTATAAATTTTCAAAATGGAAACGTTGTGTTAATTCATTTTACCGCACAATTTATAAAAAATTCAGAAATGATAAGGTGCGATATATATATTCATGGATGTTTATATATAGACAAATATCTAGAAGGTAAAAACTCTAATTTGACGCATTTACATACTTTGTCTCTAAAAATTTTCAACGTAAACTTTTCACGGTTAATAAAGGTGAAACATGTATGAAAACATAATTTGTTTAGAAACTGATACATTTAAAAACACGTAAATTTTCACCTTTATAATGTCAATCAAAATGCCTACTCTTGTTTCTATTCATTATAAATTTCACGGAAAACAAACTTTGCTATTGTAACACAAAAATATATATAGTTACTTAAATTTATAAGAGAATACAGCAATTTTTAAATTTCTTTATTAATGTAAAATGTTACATTGGATAAATACTTAATAAATGTTTATGCTTAATTAAATTTATAACACTTTCGAATTTATAACATTTAATAAATTTGATTTTGGAAATCCACCCAAAATATACTATCGCATTACTCAAAATTTTTTAACTATAAAATTTATAAAGGTTTCGTAATTGAACCAGTTAAGATGTTATTTGATAATTTCGATCAACATAAATTCACAGAAAAATTCACAATTTATAAAATAAATTTCATAATAATTTTGCTTCAAAGTAAATATCAGTGTACTCACCTCTATTACCTAGATTTGGGTCTCGAAACTGTTATTCTTATAGATATCTATCAGTCTGGACTTCTCAGAAATTCACAACATTAGGCCACGTTGGCCTCACTGACCCCGGAGAGTACTTCGTGAAACCGGCGTCCTGTCCTTACCAGGATCGCCAGTACTCTGGTTACTAGTACAATTTCCCCATTTACGGAAGAAGGAAAAACACATAAACTAAAATGCAGTACCGGAAAGAAAGCTCATCTGTGTGATGTAAAATGTCTGCTTGATGGTTTTCACACATCGTCCCTGGTGGGATCGCAAGGGACCTTTCGGCCTCCAGTGATCCGAAGAATTTGAAGTGCTTGGTTGTTGCATCCATAAATTTTGTTTTATACTGCTTTTCTTGGAAAACAGGCTTATACTTGTCCAAGTGCAGGGCGTGATTACAATGAATGGCTATTACTGAGAAAGGTTAAAATAGAGCCATAGCCGCATCTGGGTTTCTGGAGATTGCAAAGTTATAATAATTTTATTTATTCTCCAAATATACATAACACAGCATGAAGCTGTTACATATTGCATCAGATTTCGGGCAGTGAAGGAAGCAAAAAGGGTGAAGGCGGAAAACTGAACGTAACAACAGTGGCGTACGCAGGGGGTGTTGATGGGGGTTGTAACCCCCCATTGCAATGAAATTTTGTATATTTAACATAGGAATATGTGAGTTATAGCTCTGTAACTCCCTCCCCACAATTGAACCTATATCCCCACTTACGAACTTTCTGCTTAATTCTATGCGTTACAATGTCAACGGATGGTGGTCATGCTGTTCCGAACAAGCTTCGGTGTGGTAAAGTTGATAGGGATGACTTCATCTGTTTACAACAATATGGGATATAAAGGCTTATCAAAATATGAATAATTACAGTTCTTTGTCTCACGGTGTATTATTGCTTTGAAATGATGATTGAATTGTGTTCGAGGGAAGGCCAGACGTTAATTTTGAAGTTATTAAAAAGTGTAGTTTTGTTTACTTTTTTTCGACACAATACTTCGCAGATGCTTTATCCAGTCCTTAAGTTCAAGATTGGCGTAACCCGGGAGTCTGAATTTAATCAAATTAAATAATTCACACCTACCAATAACCGCAGAGTTCATTAAAATTAAGTAAACGCTACATCATCGAAAGCAATGCCGCCAGGAATTAAGCAAAATCGCTATATATCGCAGAAAACAAACCGTCAGGCAAAACAGTATGGTATCCAACCACGCCATATGATCGGCGTTGGTAGCATTGCTCCAAAAATCATTGATTAAAATTGTTGTTTAATTTAAAACAGTATAGTTTAACATTATTAAAGCAACTGTCTTTTCATACCAGCCGAGGGTGTGGTAACAATAGATCTTAAATTACTCGTAAAGAAAAGAATGATTTTTCGGCGCCTGGTGAGACCCGAACCCACGACCTCCTGATTACCGGTCCGGTGCTCTACCTACTAAGCTACAGGCGCAACCACTCTTTCTCTTACGAGTATATATATAGCTTTCCATGGACACAAGTTCGCTATTGGTGTGGCAGTGCTGTGACTACCGTTGCCAAAGCGACAAGTCAAAGAACCAAGAATGTCCGATATGACGAACTAGATTTTAATATTATTAAAGCAATAGTCCAGTTCCATAGGTGGTCATTTTAGGCAGGTTCCACTGCATTTAATTTGATCACTGTACATATAATTTACTTTTTGCAAATACGCAACACATACTTGGGCATTATTATTCTAATAAAAAAGATATATCTAAACAATTTCTGAAATTGCGTTATTTTTTACACCCACCTTATATTTATCGTCTCTTCTGCCTTTTCACATTTAACCATAAGGCTTCTTATTTTTTTACCTGTTTATAGGTCATAGACATTGGCATACGCGGGGGGAGGGTTGATGAGGGTTGTACCCCTCCCCCCGCAATGAAATTTTGTATAACATAGGAATATGTGAGTTGTAGCTTTGTAATCCCCACATTGAGCTTATAACCTACTTACAAACTTTCTACGTACGTCTATGGTTATAAACTATACCTTTGTATCAAGAAGCTGATACAGACATTAGGGTTTCCTCTGCTGCAGGGACATCGCATTTCGCAGTAATTTCCTGTCCTATTTTAAATAGAGAAATACTGCACCAGTTAAAAATGTTGCTATTAAATTTATTCTATGCTTTAATGCAATAAATATTTGTATTTATAAAATTTATAAAACGTAAAGAAACCAATAAAGTACTGCATAAGAGGGAGACCCTGCCCCATGGTCGAAGCCCTAGACGGTTGTCTTCCTCGCCTGACGCTAAGGACGAATTAAAACGGGTTTTTACACTAGATTCTGTCAAGGTTTAGGTATAAAAATGAATCACAAATCACAGAATTCTTCAAATTTAAGATATTACTGTACGCAAAGAATCTATAAGAGGGGGGAGGGGGGTCATAAGGAGGAATTATAGCTACAACTCCATATATTCATATGTATACATACAAAATTGCCTCACTATGGGGGTTAAGACTCCCGCCAACAACTCGCTGCATACGTCAGTGGTTTAAGGTAAAAAAGCTAGACATTCTAAACGATATGAATTACGCAAAGTTGAATATAACACGTAAATTGCTACAAAATTCGTGATTGCAAAGTATACTTCACAGACGATTTTAAAAAATCGAATCTGCTTGTGTAGTTAATCAGTTTAAGCCTGCTCTAAAAAGAATGAGCGTTGTCAGGAATCAGAGAGATTGGAGCGCCAAATCTTACACTAACGCAGACCAGTAGCTAATCCGGGGCCATCAGGGGCGTGGGCCCGGTTGCCCCATTGACCTATTTACATATATATACAGAACAATCCTCGGGTGCCCTGTGCCCCATACGCCCTTTGCCTTGCCCCAATTGCCCCTTCATCCTGGCTACAAGCCTGCACTAACGGATGAAAATTTTACCAGAAAAAGGACCCGCTTTTTTTTTCTTCTTCTCGGAATGCAATTTTAAATTCTTATCGGGATAGTTACAATGTTTCAAAGACGGGCATGGGATAATTTGTAAGAAGGTTTGGTTTGTTTGTTTGTTTGGCTTTTTTATGGCGCAAGAGCATCTGGGCTAAGAAGGTTTGGGGTGAAGAAGCCATATAATATGGATTTTAAATGGTGTGTATACGTGCTACTATTATTTTGGCTAAAGAACCATAAATGGAATAAATAACTTAGTAATGCGATCCTATACTTTTAGGTACGGCTGTCCTGAAGAAAATTCTTGAAAGTATGCTGTGCTATCTTAATTAAAGAGTATTGAAATTGCGGGGTTATTGGAATTGGTGATGTCACCGCGCCCCGCTGACTGGTTGTCTATCGTCTATCCAAGCCCAAAGTGGCGGGTGCTCTGCATTTTTTCAAATTTCTTGAGGAATATGCGGCGGCATACTTTGAGGACATCCCTGCTTTTAGGATAGTGCGAATTAATATCAACATCAACAGATTTTTTACCCCCCCCCCCACCCTTTTATGTTCGAGTTAACGAGGTTTGAGTATATAATTAATGCGGATGCTCAAATTAAGATTTTCTAAGGAAACGATCATTTTATAAATATTTACATCACCTATAATGGAATTAATTTTAGTAATCAGCTTTATATATATATATAATATTATATATATACAATAAAATAATATATAAGTGAGAGTTCAAGTATTATGTAAGCACCTTGGGGCGATGTTGCCGTTGTGCTTATTTTCCTATGTTAGCCAATGTTAATTTTTGCTTAATAAGGGAGGGGGGTTGAAATGGCCAAAATATTGCTTACGTAATACTTGAAAGCTCAATAATAAATATAATATTATACATAAAACAGAGCAGTTTAAAAAAAGAAAAAAGAAGAATGATGAGAGGAGGAGAGGAGGGAAAAACAATAATAAAACTGGATAATTTGTCTAAATTGAAATCCGTTGATTTTGCTATAAATGTGTTAATCATTATTGAATTATTCAAATTCACGCTTGAGAAATCTTTTGCTTATGTGCTTCCCTTTTCCCACGCAGTTAACGCAGATTTCAGGAGAAAGCCCGCGAATTTCTCCCTTGGTAGGCGGAGAAAGTGTGGGAATTTTTCGGTGCTTGTTCCCCATTGGCTAAAAGAAACGGTAAGGCGGAGCTTCGAATAGTGGCACCTTAAATTTCATATTTGGTTATTTATCGTCTCACAGTCGCCAACAAAATTTTGACAGCGATATTATTCAAAGAATAAATGAACGAAGCCTTTACATATCGCTGTAAATTAATAATAAATATTAAAACTCGCGAATATTGTTAATAACAGTTAATACTTCTTACAACTGAAAGTTATAAGACGTAAAAAATTAACGTTTTTAAATTAAACTGATTTTTTCGCCAACGTAATATTTTATGAACGATTGAAAAATTAAACGAATCGTTGAATTATATCAATAAAAAAGAATAAAGACATAGCAATTTGAAATTTGATGATTAATTACATTAATTTCTCAATAATAAACAAAAAATGCGAATTAATTAATATCATTAGTGTAGGCAGAAAGTTCATGAGGGGAGGGGGTTACAGAGATAAAACTCCGTATGTTCATATATATATATATGCAAGATTGTATTGTAATGGGGGTTGTAACCAGGGTTTAAGCTGGCTCTGAACACGCTGTTGCAAAATTGCTAAAAAAAAGTAGTAGCAAAATGCTAAAAAATATTAGTAGCTTTCATTGCTCGAAAAATCGTATCAATGAAATTATTTATATCAACAATGCTTAATAGGTACTGTTAAGAACTTTGAAGAGGAAACGAAAAGGAACAAGAAAAGATCGCTGAAGTGCAAAATGGATATTCTGGAATCGGAGAATCCTGTTTTCAGAGAATAAACTGTGGTTAAAAATGCCTGTGGCATTTTCGCGATGGGTAGTAATTTTTTCTTCGCATTTTCGAGCAACTCGTCGCATTTTGCGAAAATGTGACCTGCAGCTTAAACCCTGATTGTAACCCTCATAAACCTCCTGCGTACGCCAATGATTAATATGTGAAGAAGAAAACCGTATTAAAAAATCCATTAAATAAAACACAAAAATACGTTACGTGTGGTATAAAAATAATATTTTGAATTATTATTATTATTTTAGTTTTAATATAGTTTTAATATATTACTCTGCAACGTTTTTCGTTGTAATATTTAAAACTGCGATATATAAAATCCATAAAATTATTTCGCTTGAAAACAGAAGCCGTCTTAAACCGAATCCGTTTTGTCGCCAGTTGGCATCGAAAAGAAATTTCTCATCCACTTGGCGAAATATCGGTTTCAGTTTTCCGGATGGTTACGGTAACCCGAACGCCATCAAAACTTCCGACAACTCGTTCAAATTCAGCAGTGCTTATCCAGCCAGGGTGAAAGCTGCATCGTCTTTAGCTCCTGGTATAACAACAGTAAAAAGGCGGACTACTTTTACTAGTCAAATCTTCCAACTTCAGAGTTGTTTCTTTCAATTTTTTGGTAAGCACTTACAAGAGTGGTTCACCCAGTGCTCATACCGCAATCATTTATACTTTTTTCACTACATCAAAAACAGAAACCATGAGCCAAACAGAGGTGCAGAGTGCCGTTTTTAACCAAGAGGTGTTCCTCAAAGCAGTCCGGAAGGGTGACACCACGGAATTGCAGAAGATCCTCCAAAGGTGGGAAGGAGGCGTGAACTTGAACTTCTACGACAAAGAAGGCCAAACAGCATTACACCAGAGTTGCATGGATGGTAACTTGGAACTCGTAAAACTATTAGTGAAATTCGGTGCTGATATTCGGTTAGCAAACCGAGACGGTTGGAGCGCTTTACATCTTGCTGCCTATGGTGGACACCAGGATATTACATTATATCTTCTAGCCAATTCCAGGAGGTAGGTGTGGTACTTTCTAGAAGCTTGGACACTACCTTTCTCTCCAATTACGGCAATCTCAGTTCTATGGGTGCGGCTGGAATTTCACGTCCAACGTGCTGGACCGTTGGACTCTTGATGACCAAAACAAAGCGTGTGCCATGTTGGACTGTGACGTCACCATTGGTCATTCGCGATGGATTGTACAGTTTCTGGACCTTTAGGTAATTTTTAAAATTTGCGTCTTTTCCAATGCATAATAAGCCTTCCATGAGTCGTCCGTACATGTCCATAAAATGTGAAGATGCATTGGTGCTGTGGTTTATGTTGGAACTATGGAGTGGCGCTTATACAGCATGTTTAAGATGGATTGGTGTCGCGAAGTATTCTGCATGAGAACATTAAAGTTTCTATCCTGGATTATCCTACCAACCATCAAAAGATTTTTTTTTTCCTGTGGAGAGCTGTGGTTTGAATTGTTGGTCAGCAGAGAATACTCACCATTCCCAATGTGAGAAATTCGTTTTTCTCAATCTTATTTGTTGCATGTTTAAACTTGCTGATTAATGTATGTAAGCAATCATAGGCGCCTATTAAGCCATAAGAATGTGGGGGGAGGGGAATTAGACTTTCGAATGGTATGAGTATTTCTTTTATCCTGCAATTTATTTTTGCTTATTTATTTTAATATAGGATTCCAGTGGCGTAGGGAAGGTGGGCTCAAGCCCCACACACACACTGGATAAGAAAGTGAATTGTTCTCGTTAAGGAAGCGTTCAAGTATTACCTAGTAATTAGTAAGCACCTTTGTGGGTACCACTGTGCTTATTTTCCTATGTTAGCCAATGTTAATTTTGGCTTATCGGGTGGGGGGTTGAAATGGCCGAACTATTGTTTGCATAATACTTGAACGCTCCCTAACGCGGAATCGCTCGATCTGTTTTAAAGATAATTAAGCGTCCATAATTTTTAAATTACTACGTCCCTGTAGAATTCGTATTATATTATTCAGATTATAAAATCGTACTATTGGATTTTAAAAAACCCAAACTTCATACTTTAAAAATAGTTTTTCAACCTTTCCCTTCTCACCAGCTAACATTGACGTTTATAGAAGTAATCGTTAGTTAACTCTTATTTTATGACTACGCAATTCGATACAAATTTTAGTAAAAATGATTTTCTTTTTTAGAACATGGAAAATATATTTGTAACGTTTTCTCGATATAATTATTCAGCTAACGTTTCACGTGTTATCTTAAATTTAACAGCACAATACTGGTTATGCTTAATTTATGGTTATGTGCTTCTTTTACATTATTAATATTTAAACAGTGGTTTTAAAGTTCAAATATTTAAAGGTATAAATCGAGTTTGCACTGAAACAACTTTAATTTTGCTTAAATACAGCCCACAAAATACCTTACGTGCATGGGCGCCTATGTATAGGGAAGGCAGAGGGTCTTGAGCACCCCCCCCACCGTTATTTAAAAATCGGATTTTCACAATTCTGCTATCATTTACTTTGAAAAATTTTACAGTCACATTTTAAAATACGGTGCTTTTTAGTTCTTTACTAATTACCAAACAGTATCAATTGTTTTTGTAGTATTTTAGTATCGTGAATATTTTCTAAAATGTTTGACGGCCTTGAAAAGGGTAATAATTTTTCCAAGCACCCCTTGAATTACTCATGTGGACGCCACTGCCTACGTGAAATATTCACAGTTATGTAGTAATATGTTGTACTTTAAGTGCACGGTCATATGTGGAACAATATTTTGGAAACAAAAACAATAGTAGCTTGATAACATTTGTTTTTGTCGTTGTATATATTTGCCCACGTTTAATTATCATCACTTTAGTACAGTGGTTCCCAACTTATGTCGCGGACCATTTTTCCACTTCAATTGGACCCGCGGACCACTTTGAAAAATTCTCACGAGCTGATTGCAAGACCTTAATTAAAAAGGGAACCGGGTCTTTTTTTGGGGGGAATGTGTTTGTAAAATCGTTCTTTGGGAAAAGAAAAAAAAAGAAAGAATAAAGAGAAAAAAACAAATCTAATGATAATACAGTCAAATCTCGTTAAGACGAATACGCTTAAGACGAATTACTTTTAATACGAACCGTTTTCTGAAGTAATATATTACAAATATATTACTCTCTCTCTCTGATTGTAAAATACTACAAATATACCATCAATTTCATTTTTATAATTAATTTTAATATTTAATAAATTTTTATAATTATGTTGGTTTTTTTTCAATTATTTTTTTTAAACAATGACCTGTCTCGCTGACTACTTGGGACTTCTTCGCGGACCACCAATGGTCCACGGACCACTAGTTGGGAACCACTGCTTTAGTATATAAAAGCGGAAAATACAGTGAATGTGTTGTTAGGAATAAACCCTATTTAGAGAGAAACATGACAAAGTATTAAAGACAAATACCAAAGACATACAAGTGCTGGTAGAAATGTGCACTCCATTTTGGGACACACAGCTTCATTCATTTTTTTTTTAAGTCCCACAATTGCATGTTAGGCCATTTTCAATGTCTGTGTATTTATTGAACGAATTCGGAAGTTTTTAAAAATGGATTCATTCGGATGCACGGACGTACAGAGCAGAATAATAAAAAAAAATATTACCCCTTCTCCCCCGGGGGTTTAATGGAGGGAAACGAGCTTGCTTTTGGACCGAGCAGGCCAAGCCGGTTTGCACCCTACTTCGGGCTAAACTGCATTTCCTCACACGGGCTTTCATTCAATGGCTACCATTTTTCTTTGGGTCCGTCCCCACATGCAGCCATACCCCGTTTCACATTGGCCGAAACGAAGGTCACCGTCTCTGCTTTAACTTAACAAGTTCATATTTGTTTTTTATTATTGCCTCTTTTTTAATTATTGATTGTATCAGTAATGATGGACTTGCAATCGCAGTGGAGCTTGTACAAACTTACAGAATTTGTTCTTGAATAATCCTATAAGCATATCACCCTTATATAAGTGTTCCTCATCTCCCAAACACTTTTTAATCCGGCTGCTTCTTTAGAAAAGCCATTATTTTATAAAACAGTCGAATATAAAGACAAATAAAAGTAATGGTGCAAAGATCCCTACCCTGTGGTTACCCTCTTTCAAGCGGCAATTTTTACAAGTGTCTGGATTAGAAAAGTTTAGCTATGTTTGAAACCGTAAAAGTTAATAACTCAAATGTGCTTTTCTCAACTGATTTACGGTTACGGTGTCTTTTCTATGTAAGAAGCACCTCTCTCCCTCTTTCTCTTCTCTTATAATCAGATTTTGTGAGTCATCACTGAAAATTTTACACTGTACCGTTATGCATTAGTCGCGAAAGATCAAAATAGGGTATCTCTCTTTTAATAGAAAACTGAATTTTATTACCTCAACAATGCAACACAAGTCACATTTCAGGGATTAGCCAGTCATTCATTGTAAGTTTTGTATGTAACGTGTCGGCAGAGAATTTGTAAAATCGAAAATGTGAACGTCCTTTTTGTTTTTGTATCATATTTGTCTAGGTTTTTGTTGATCATTAAAGTTTTTTGTTGAACTTTACAAATTGTATTTCGTATTTGTCCGTGTTACTTAAGATCTTTAGCATGTGGCCTTTAGTATTTTTGATTATGAATTACAAAACGTAACATCGAACATCACGAAACTATGATCGCACTGCCCGACGGTCTATCTATCGTGCATCTTGCTCTCAACATCATCATATTCGACCATGATCATAGAAACGAGGATCAATCAAGCGGAAATTTTGCTATTAAAACAACGGGGAAACTGGTCACCCGTTCGTTCTTCTCCAGATGGTTCGTACGATCTGGATTGAAAGGTTAAGTGTAAACAAATAGAAATTCTCCAGGATCGGTAAAAATTCGTGACTAGTCATACAATGCGATTTAGCTATGCAATAAAATACCATTTATCTATATAATATGCTATTAGCCGTGCAACTTTAAAAAATCAAGCCAAATCTTTACGATTTTCCGGCTTTCTCACCAGGAGCTGATCAAAAATACACTTGCATCGTTCTTGGTTCAGCATCCATCTGAAGCAGTAAGTATCCAAAAACCTTGGTTTGGT
>QLNU02004953.1:6294-16922 GCA_006491805.2 Dysdera silvatica | reverse complement strand
GGAAAATATACTCTATTACTCTATATCTATACTTCTCTTCACATAAAACAGGGGTAGGGAACCCGTGGCCTTTCGCGAAATTAAAATTTTAAACGAATTAAAATTTTGCAGAAAAATACTTTTATTTTTATTAACATGATTCTGTTCGTCTTTTTTATTTGTATCATAATTTTAAAATGAGCCTAAGTAAATTATAAAAGAGAAGATTTAACGAAATAATCTCCCTTGATTGACTGACACAATCAAAACACATGCGGCCGTCGTACGTTACAGCTAACTTAATATGGCCTTCTAACAGTAGCAGCTAATTTAATGCGGCCTTCTAACAGTAGCAGCTAATTTAATGAGGCCTTCTAACAGTAACAGCTAATGTAATGCGGCCTTCCAACATGAAACGGTTCCCCACTCCTACCACAGAATATTTGTTCTAAACTTTTTGCCCATCCTAACTACAGGTTGGGTTTCATGATTTTTCGAACGAGTAATTACTTATTATAACTAATATTTTGTCAGAAAATGTATTGCAGTTGATTGCTTTATTATTAATGGGGAAAAGTGAGAGTACCATCGATACCGTATGAGTCATAAGTTTAATGGATTTAAACTGGGTAGTAAATGTCGCTGCACTGCATGTAGGTCGTTAATTTCGTAACTAGGGAGTATTTGCTTGGCCCAGTGGCGTACTGATAACCCCTCAGAAGGCGGTCCCAGGGGACCCCTTTTGTTTTAGTTTATTTTCCATAAAATTTATAAGTAAACAAATAAGAATAATGCATTTTTAGTTTATAAGGAATTTGTTTTAATATTTAGGTGAAACATAAAATAAAAAGAACGGTTTCCAACTGTGGCAAACTCATTATGCGTATTTACTTTAACTCTTTTTATTGCCTTTAAAACTGAACTCATCATCCAATAATTATAAAAACTAGACGAATTTTGAAGTTATAATATACGCTTTGCGCCAGAACACTGCCTCATGACACACTAATATGCATGTGTTCTGTTTAAAATATTTGAATGCGTCGCCGGTTAATTTCTTGTAGAAGACACAACGTAAATATAATTGTTTTTCGATATATATATATGCAAATTAATTTTCGTAAAGGTGGGGGCAAAAAAATTTTTGCGGGAGGCTCTGAGATTTTCCGTTACGCCACTGCACTGGCCCTATTCATTTTTTGATCCTGTACATAGGTTTAAGTACCTATATAAAACATTTTCTGTTTCTAGTTATTACCTCAACTAAAATATACCTTTTATTAAACCGTCTTTAATTGAAACAAATAGTGTATCAATTTGCTTCACTTTTAGGTGTTCCGTACGTTGAAGTAAAGGTAACACGTGTGTGCCTACCGCGCAGAAAACCAGAATTTGACTCCTGCCGATACTACTCGCGTGTCCCTTTTCCTATCGACCCGCATTGCGATACTTGATTCCTCAGAAGTTCGTATTCTTGTCGAAAAATTGTAGATCTTAGCTCAGTATGGTCAGAGCTCCTGTTACGCCATAAAACAAACTTCCAGGTGGCACGGGCCCTGTGGTGGTGATGCAGTAGTAACGCGTTCGCCTAGCGCACCTTTAACCCGGGTTCAACACCCTAACGATGTAGACAAAAACATCCTTGCCAACTAATTGCTCACTGTAGTTCGTGGGGGTAGGTTCTCTATGCCTTGAGAAGTTCCGATTGTTCGGGAAACTAGGTCCAGCCCAACATGACCTTTACTGTCCTTTCGCCGTATAAACACAAACCAGGTGGCATGGTCAACTAACTACTGATCAGTTTGGTGGCACAGTGTCTTTATCCCAAGTTCATTGTGTCTTCAAGTTCAGATGAGTGGGTGTTCTGTCACGAGTTTTTATGCTCTTAGTATATATGCTCTGGGCAATGCAGTTTATTACAATCTTTCAAACCATCGATTTTATCAAACTGATTTGCAGTATTAACCTATTTTTATACCATTGATTACAAAGGAGAGAAGAAACGCAACGTAACTGTTGCTGCTTTCGCACCGTAAGACAATCGTTTCAATTCAATCGTGGAACACTGGTGGTCCGCGAAGAAGTCCAAAGTGGTCCGCGAGACGGGTCATTATTTAAAAAGAAATAATAATTAAAAAAAAGTACTTATAAAATTATTTATTAAATATTAAAATTAATTATAAAAGTGAAATTGATTGTACATTTGTAGTATTTTACAATCTGATGGAATGTCAGAAAACGGTTCGTATTAAAAGTAATTCGTCTTAAGCGTGTTCGTCTTAATGAGATTTTACTATGTTATCATTAGATTTATTTTATGTTTATTATTTCTTTTTTACTAAAGAAAGATTTTACAAACACATTTCCCCCAAAAAAGGACCCGGGTCCCTTTTTTATTCAGGTCTTGCAGTCAACTCGTGAGAATTTTTCAAAGTGGTCCACGAATCCAATATGAAGTAGAAAAGTGGTCCGCGAGTCCAATTGAAGTGGAAAAGTGGTCCGCGGCTTAAATTGAGTTGGGAACCACTGTTCTAGTGTATAAGATGAATTCAAAGCTTGTCAGCGTATTTATCTCCAGCATCAATAGTGAAGGACATAGTCATGGAGTTACATGGGCCCTACTCCCTCTAATAAATTAAAATAGATTGCATTTTTACATATATTGTGATGTATAAATGTACGAAGTAAGTGCCTGCTCCCACCCCCATTCTCTAATAATTTTGAAAACTATGTTGCTCGTAGACCTAAAGTAGCTTTTCTAATGATTGCAAACTATGTGTGTATGTATATAGTCTACTATCTTACCGCACGCGATCGAGATTGTCAACTTCGATTCAAACTACTTGTGCACGTTTTTGTTCCCAGACTCTGCGACTAAATACACGCTTGAACTAGACTTGACGTAGAGATAATCTTTCTAGCCATATCTGACTTCAGCTATCTTTAGTTCAGTATCGCTTATTTCATTTCCAAAAAATCAACCGGCCATCTGAAGTAATTTTAAATTGAAGGAACGTTGGTTAGAAGTACTGTTGTCTTGAAGTTTCTTCTGAAGTTAACAAGATTCTAGTTTCGTATTTTCTAATTTAAATTTCAAAATATTACATTTTTTTTTTCAGATCTAATCGTCTGGAGTTTTATATTTTACTTCTATCATGCCTCTTTCTAGAATACTCTTCCTTGCAAATTTCGATTGTAATCCCCCCACCGTCGAGGCAGCTGAACCTCGATTGACCTAGGAATTATTTCGTTGTGTTGGGACTTCGCCATGTAGGAGCAGTGACACAAATGGAATTATAGGTTTTCTGAAACGAAATGAAACCGCAATATATAATATATGCAGCATATTAGTGCATATTTTAAACGTTCGTTTTGTAATACGTACTCACATATCACCTTGCTTGGCGCAAAATGATCCTGTCTGTCCTTGCGGAATAAAAATACAACCAGCTAATATATATATATGTGTTGACTTGCAATTTCTTCAGAGAAAAAATCAGTGTATTGTTTCGTTCCTCAATGGCATGTTTACCACAGCCATAAATGCACTGTCGTCTATATTTCAAACTTTCCTAGAAATATGACTGTTGAGAGAAATTGGAGTTTAGGGGTTTGCTTTATTTGGTGAAGCTCTATGAAGGTCTGTATTTTTCTCAACGCCTGAATCATTTCATGTAACAACCGACGCAGTATCATCTACTGCTAGTTAATTCTTGTCGAAGTTTAGTCAGAGAAGAAACTGAAGTTTCCAGAACGCAATACTCTTGTGTCTAAATCAATAGCAGTCACTCTTCTTTTAGTATACTTACGTTTTTCTTCAGGTTGTACAGAGCGAACAAACCCGCAAGTATTGAAGATTTTCACGCTAGTACTCGAACATTAGTTTTATCGATTGTTTCCATTACACTCAAACAAATATCAAGTGCCACGTCGACTCGATTAGTTGGCCAAAATGATTCTTAAGGTAAGTGCACTGGGAGACCGGGTCTCGCGATTTGCTGTAGACGGTTCCGGGTGGTCTATATAGACAATATCTTGAGACAGTCTATAGACTTTGTCTCGCGTCCACACCTGTATGCATGTTTCGAGTCAGTATTGGAGCATTCTTCGTTGATTCTTCCCTTGATTTAGTTCCTTGCAGGAGAAATAGCAAATTATTGCATGCGAACCAATGAGATACATAAGGAGAGCCACTGCTTTTTTTATTCTTAATATTTTTATTCCTATTTATTTAAATACTCGCTTTGGCATCAAACTGCCCGACTCAGAAATGTTACGTCTGTGGAGCCACTGGCAAAGATACGAATAATTTGGACGAGGTAAGAAAAAGAGAATGAAATGAAGAAACCTTTCCATGGGGTTTTTAACTCCTCACGAGTATATCAAAATTATGAAGTGCCTGCCTACTTCATATTTCGTACAAATTCAAAATTAAGAAGTGGCAAGCTCGAAGGCAGGAAGAAAGACAGCGTGGTTTCTAGAAATAATGACATAATAGATTCGGTTCAGAAACTGGTCTTTCTTCTTATAGATTGTCCTAAGGTGGTGAAAATACGAATGACAGAAATACTGCTCGAAGGTTTTTTCAAAATGCTTTAATTTTATCACATATTACTGGTATTCACAAAGATTTGATTCATAAATTCAGTATTGTCCTTTAAGCACTGGCTTCAGGTTATGTTACTGACCTGTTTGCATTTGATACAGCAACATATTTTATAAAACTATATAAATGGTATTCTATGTCAATCACAGTACACGAAATATTAATGCATGGTCCTAAAATTATAAAGCATTTTCTTTTGCCAATTGGGGAACTTTCAGAAAATGTTCAGGAAAACCACCAGAAATTAAATCCGTTCCAGACGCAAGAATTTTTTCAAATAAATCTGTACCCAGGGGGTTAAAACTAAACGAAATAATATCTGTGTATTGCAGATGCCAGTAACCAATCAGCAAGAAACTGTAACAGCAAAGCGTGTATTAATAGTGTACTGGTACTCCTTATGATTATGCCATAATTAATTGTTCATACTTATGATTATGCCATAATTAATTGTTCATACTTATGATTATGCCATAATTAATTGTTCATACTTATGATAGGTTGATGTATGAACTTTAAAAGATATGAAGGTATTTACGGGTACATTTATTGGGACTGGGCCTTTGTCTTATAAAAAAAGAATTCACGGGACCGCGGCCTCATGAAATTTGAAAAGCACTGCATTGGAGAAACAAAACGGCTTTTCGGCTACCGTCTTCGCCATATAGGAGTTTGCTGGAAAGAATTCGTTTCACAGAAGTTTTCTTAAGGAACTAGTATATATTTTTTAAAAATTAAAGAGATTTCGTTTTATTGTACTTACATACATGGTGTCTCAGCACCAGGGTTACAAACTTCTAGGAGGGGTAAGGTACACCTAGATGACTCGGAATCACGCAGCAATGCTGGTCGCAAACCACTCACAATGCCAGTTCTAAAACCGTCCAGCCTGCGCAATTAGTGACAACCAGTGCGTAAAAAGCGCCAGATAAAACTCAGGTCAGCTGCTCAAGTGCATAGATGACGGTTTTAGAACTAGTGCTATGAGTGGTTTGCGACCGGCATTGCTGTGTGATTCCGAGACATTTAGGTGTTACCCTACCCACCTAGAAGTTTATAACCCTGTATATTGTACATGTGCACTAACTGTTAAGAGAGTTCTCTAAACATTTTCAAATTATCCACTCATCCCACTTAGTAATATTTTTCCTGCACTTCCACGTAATATAGCACTTGGACAATATTATAAACTGTAACGTGTTATTTATTCGTGAAAAAATACTATTTTTAGGAAGGGGATTGAAGAACTTGGTATGTAAACACCGTTGCAGGCTACTTATGAGGTAATACTTCATCCCTTCCTACGTAGGAGCAACCAATTTAAAGCTTCACTTCATCTTTAAGCAAACACAGATGCTCTGTTAAGTTTATCTAAATATTTTTCTTTGTTGTAACTCCTTTTGAGTTTTCAAGGAAAAACCCAACTAACCATTTTTCGTTATGAAAACTAAATTGCTGAAATTGCATGATATGAACAATTAGAGGGGCACCTTGTTCCCATCGCTCTGTCATTTATTATCAGTTTTACATTTATACTCTCATTGGTTTTTGATTTTGCCCTTGCGTTTGTATAGTGTTCCGTTATTGTTATGTGTTTGCATAGCCTTATAGCTCATGGAATAAGTAATTAAGCCTAAATTATGTATGGCCACCTTCTCTTACTTATGATTTAGAAACTTCGGGCGAGCACAGTTGTTTTAGGTTATTCATGAAGTAAGGGCTTCCATTTTTTATGTTCAAAAATTTACGACAATGGACCCGCGTTTTTACGAACTTTCGCGTTGGTCCCGAAAATCATCCCATAGACTCAATATTAATTCTCATTTACGAACTTTTGGATCGGTAAGGGTTCGTAAAATCGAGAATTTGCTATAGTACGTTGAAAAAAAAAAAGCTTTCCATGCTTTCTGTCCGTGTACTAGTGAGTTCAGCTGTGCCTTTAGGTTATTAGCACTCTGTCTAAACTTTCACTCACCGCGTACGCCACAAAAATGCGCTGTTAATACGTAAGGGATTGAGTGTTCGTCGTGTGTAGCTCAGTTGGTAAGAGTACCTGCCTGGATAGTAGAAGGTCGTGGGATCGTGCTCCACCAGACGCAAAAACATTTCTTTTCTTTACGGACATTTCACCATCCAACATGCCATAACATCGGCGTTATACTACGCCTAAAAAGTTGATAAAATTGTTTCTTAATTTCAATTATGTGTTTATGGCCGGATGATAGAATGAGTTGTGATTTCTCCTGGTGCCCTGAATTAGATTTCTATATCGTGTTTCGGCGCAGAACGACATTTTCTGCCCTTGCGTCCTAAAAACTCAGCAGACTAACTATATCGAGTTAGAAATATACAGGGTGTCTGAGCACTAGGGTTAAAAACATCTAGGAAAGATAGGGTACACCTAGACGAACAATATTTGTTATAGAACCTACGATCGCAAACCACGCACAGCGCGAGTTCTAAAACCGTCCAGCATGCACAAATAGTGACAACCAGCGTATGAAAACCAGTGCGCAAAATGCGATGTCCTAATCATCTATGCACTTGAACAACTAATTTGAGTTTTATCTGGCGCTTTTCACGCACTGGTTGTGCATGCTGGACGGTTTTAGAACTATCGCTGTGAGTGGTTTGTGACCCTAGGTTCTATGACAAATATTGTTCGTCTAGGTGTACCCTACCCCTCCTTGACGTTTGTAACCCTGGTGCTGAGACACCCTGTATATCATTCACCCTAGCGGCATAGTAGTTAATCGTATCTTACACATCAAATCTAGATGCAAATAAAGCATAAGCGTTTAAATATATAACGGTACAAATATAAAAGAATACCAGTTTCAGAATTCAAAAATAATCACGTAGCATTTTTACGACATATTGCCAAGATTCAGTTATGTAATGTCCAGTTATCGAGTCATGTAATGTCCAGTTATCGAGTCATGTAATGTCCAGTTATCGAGTCATGTAATACCCAGTTACCAAGTAGTGCAAGATCAAGTTGATTGTGCAATGTTCAGATATCCGGTCGTGTAATATACAGTTATTCAGTGACTTCTCCTCGTAACCAATGTCCTTGTTGGGTCATTCCTTCACTGACCTTTATTTCGCTTATTTCTTATAGAGGGCCTTTCAAGAATAAGCATTTTTTGGGGGGAGGGGTGAAATTCGCTTAGTTTTTCTGACAACGGGGAGGGGGTCTGAACCATGCTTACGTTTTTTAAGGCACAGAAAATAAGAAAATTAACGCCTAATCAGAAAGTGACAACGGCCCTGACAGAATACTTGGATGTACGACGCACTGAGAGTAAAAGATACAAAATACACGTCAGTTTGGATTTTTTTTATGGCGCAAGAGCATCTGGGCTATGCGCCATAAAATCGTAATCGGAGTTAAATATTTAAGGATTTAAACCAGTGGCTCTCGATCTTTTCCAGTCAGTGGACCCCTTCTAGGCTCCCCGACATTTTTAAATTATAATGAATGTATCATTTTTAGTAAATGTATTTCATCAAATTCATTCATTCACAGATAAAAAAAAAATATTAATAAAAACGTAACAAAATACTGTATTGCCGCCAAAATAGCTATTAACATGTTAACTTTTTTAAATGCGATAACTGGTTGTGATTGCTCTGTATTTATAAATAAGCATTTAATGTAACAAACTTACAAATAAATGCCCGATATTGCTTTTTGGTTTTACGGCTCAAAGACTACAGTGGTCATGCTGCGCCGGGACCTACTGTTTTCCGAGGAATCCGAACCTCTTAAGGCCTAGGGAACCAAACCCCGGACTACAGTGAGCAGTGCGATCTTTATGAGATCTCTGAGTAAGCGTTCTTTTTGCACTGCTGGGAGTCGAACCCGGATTAGCGGCGCACTAGGAGAACGCGTTACCACACTGCGCCACCGCAGGGCATCCCGATATTGCAAAATGAAACGCAATAAACACAGTAATTTGCATCACACATCTTATTCTTATTTCATAAACCATACCAAAAATTAGGGGAACGAAATTCTTACATAAGCATGAAAGTTGGGGGGGCAAGAATTTGATTACTTTTTCTTATAAGGAGGTATAAAATGGCCAGAAATATGCTTACGTAATACTTGAAGGGCCCCTGGGTTTTATTGAAGTTATATCGTTTAATCTTTAAGCAGTGAATATTATGTGTGTCTATATTTCAGTAGTGTCGTGACATTTGCGGATAAGCCGAAATTGTATAGATTGAAAGAGTTCAATTGAAAGCGGACAATTCCTCTGGTAACAGGATTTGGGTGAATTTGGCGTTTTCCCTTCCCACTACTTAATTTTCGACAGTTTGAAAAATGCAGGAGAATTTCATCATTTTAAGACTTTTCGACTTTACGTTGTTTGCCAATTTCGGATTTTAATAATTGTCGACAAATATGCTTGTGCGTTTGTTTTTAAGATATTCAAATTCCATTATGAAACTCCAGGTTTTTAATCCCCTTGTATTTTCCAATTTCTAATGTAATGTTTTCAGTTTTTTCGTCAGTTTTTACGTACTTCTCATTTCGTTGACAGGTCTCTCAATTCTTGCATTTAAAAATAAAATGTGATATTTTTGCAGATTCTGCTTTCATAGTTTGTACTACTGAATCAGGCCTGCAGCCAGGATGAAGGGGCAACTGTGGCTAGGCAAAGGGCATAGGGCACCCGGGGATTGTTCTAATATATATATATATATATAGTTCGATGGGGGCAACTAGGGCCACGCCTCTGCTGGCCCCGGCTTGGCTACAGGCCTATACTGAATGCACATTAAGTTCCTTCTTGGCAGTGATCCTGTTCGATTACGAGTTCCACTATTCCACGGCACTATTCCACGGCATTCTTCAGAATTAACTGACGCAGGAAATTCGACGCCAAATTTTAATTACGCGAAATGACGGATAAAAAACGTCGTTAAACGGGAAAAGACGTTAATAGGAATGTATCAGTTGTGAAACATTTGCCAGCCAGGATCGCAAAATGCCGTCACTAAATGGAAATAGTTGTTAATCAGATCGACGTTATCGAGAGTTTATTGTGCCAATTTTTTCACCAAAATCCTCCTGGTCTGGTAAAAATTCGTTATTGTGGTATTTTGGCTCTGTCCGCAAGTAGCACGTAACCCTTTTGGCGTTCTTCTGCTTTGCTCCTTTTATGTCCCACGGACGCTCCAACCCAGCTTCTGCCTGAAGGACAATATCTTTAGACATCAAGTTCCGATTATGTCCAAGAGGAACACCGCATCATTCCTTTCTTGTCAACGTTGTATTGTTTTCTAGGCACTTAGTCTAGTCTCCATTCTTTTTATGCTTTCTTTTCCTTCGTGTTCTATCTTCTTATTTGGCGAAAGGACAATGGCCGGATTGCCGCCATCGCACCGAAACGATTAAGGCTTCAAATCAGCAGAATCGATCTCTGCCCTCCTGTTGTGTGTGACCGTCAACTATGTGTCCTAAATTGGCGGCATTTCCGATGACCAGGCGACCCCCTTAATGGCGACCGTTTCCTCCCAATTGTTCGACTTCCCAGTTTTCTAACAAAAGAGTAAAATTTTAGTTTTGATCAGAACTCCTTATCGGAGGAGACATGCTAATCAACAATTGGATATTTTCAATTTCAGGTAACGTGTGTTTATACCGCCATAGAATTTGTAATGTTAGCAGCCTTAGTTTTTAACCTATATTATCTCTCGCTTTGTTCTTCCTTCTGTAAACGGGTCTTTATAAAATTAGATTACTTAAAATTTATTAAAAATACCTCTTCCCTATTTTCGTGGTGTATAAAAGGGGTCACATCAAGCGTTTTACACGGGTTCAACAACCAAAGATGCCAAAATAGAACGCTTACCGACAGGGGCGGACTGGGTCCTTCCAAAGGGCGCATACTACCTTGGATTTTCGGAGGGCGGGGTCCTATTCGCAAGTCATATCGCCATGAGGGCCCACCGGCCTGTGGGTCGACGGGCCAGCGGCCTAGTCCACCCCTACTTACCGACTAACTGTTCACTGTAGTCCGGAGCTAGACCC
>QLNU02004948.1:0-39796 GCA_006491805.2 Dysdera silvatica | reverse complement strand
ACAGTGGAGCGTGTTATTTTACACTGTCCAACACTGGAACCTGCTAGAATTAGCAATCTTAGGAAAGCGACAATCTACGACGAACAATGGCCTCTTGCGCTTAAAAATGGTTTGTAAACGGTTTTTCGGTGATTTTATGGATTTTTCTCTTCAGCTGGACTTTTTGTAGTTTTCCTTACTCTAGTTCGAATTCCACAAATCAACTGGTCTTTATAAATGAACATAATAAGTGTTAAAAGCGGTTTATATCAATTATATTATTAATCTTTTGCATATTTGCATATATATCATCATCATCATCATATTCAACCATTATCTATCCACTGCTGGATGAAGGTCTCTCCAAATGCTTTCCACACAAGTCTATCCTGGGCCATTCGTTTCCACGTCACCCCAACCTCTTTTCTTATTTCATCCACCCATCTAGTTTGAGGACGTTTTCTAGGTCTTCGGTGGTCTCTTGGAATCCAGTTCAGAATTTCTGTTGTCCATCGCCATTTCAGTCCTTTTACTTTAACAATGATGTCCTCTACTCTAGTTTGCTCTCTCACCCAAGTGTTTCTTTTTCGATCTCTCCTAGTTATTCCAAGCATGCACCTCTCCATGCTCCTTTGCGTTGTCTGTAACTTTCGTATTGCTCCAACTGTTAGACTCCATGTCTCTGATCCATAAGAGAGGACTGGCAATACACACTGGTTGAAGACTTTTCTTTTTAGACATAAAGGCAATTTCCCCTTCAGGATAAAACTGTTTCTTCCAAATGCACTCCAGCCAAGTTTAATACGTCTGTTGAGTTCTTTCATAATGTTGCCATCCATTGAAATCAGCTGGCCAAGGTAAATATATGAATCAGCAATTTCTAGCTCAGTGTTGTCAACTTGTATTTTTGTTTCCTCTACAAAATTATTGAACATGATCTTAGTTTTTTGTAGGTTCATCTTGAGTCCAACTTCTTCACTTCTAGTTGAGAGCTCTTGTACCATGTCTTGGAGTTCTAATGGGTCCGTTGAAAAAATAACAATGTCATCAGCAAACCGCAGATGATTTAAATATTCACCATTTATTTTTATTCCCTTGTTATTCCAATTTATCAGCTGAAAAATCATCTGTAAAGCAGAAGTAAAAAGTTTTGGAGAAATGGTATCTCCCTGCCTCACCCCTTTGCCAAGTTTGATAGTTTTGGTATCTTTATGTAACCGAAATTTTGCACTTGCATTTTTATACACACGTTTCACCATGTCAATGTACACATCCTCAATGTCTGTTGATCTTAAAGAGTTGATGACTGCTGATGTTTTTATAGAGTCAAAGGCCTTCTCATAGTCAATAAATGCAACACACAATGGAAGTTCATATTCATGTGTTCTTTCAATTAATTCTCTTAATACTTGAATATGGTCCACTGTACTGAATCCACTTCGAAATCCAGCTTGTTCTCTTGGTTGAGCTGCATCTAATTTTTTCTGCAGGCGATGTGTTAGAACTTTTGTGAAGATTTTATAAATAGCAGGTAACAAGCTAATTGGTCGGTAATTTTTCAAATCCTCTTTATCACCTTTTTTATGCAAAAGAATTACTGTTGCAGAATCCCATTGGTTTGGTATGTTACCGCTGTTAAGACATTTGGTAAAGAATTTTGCAAGTATGTCTTCTACATATTCTCCAGCTTCTTTTAGGATATCTAATGTAATACCATCATCACCAGGGGCTCTTCCTTTCTTCATATTTTTTATTGCAAATGAAACTTCTTCTTTTAAGATTTTAGGAGCTATTCCTAATGCGTGGTCCGATGTCTACAGGAATTACCTTCATGACTCAGAATATATATATATATATATATATATATATATATATATATATATATATATATGCAGTTTGCTAGAGCCAAGGGTTCGATCCCCAGTATGGGGAAAAAAATAAAAAGCGTTACTACGCTCATGGCGCGATGTCTTGATCGGTGAAAGTATTAATAATGAATAAAAATACCATTGGGCCATTAAAACCGGATTTGTAGCCTGCTGACGACATGCCAGCATCCGGAACGCCGTTGGGATAACTATCGGTAACCCAGCGACGTGAAAAAGGCTATCTCAGACTCTGATGATATGAACCATAATGAAAATATGAATGGAGCATCGGTTGTCGCGCTCTTGAATCAGAACCGCATTCGGACTTTAAGCAGAGGCGTCTGTTCAAAAAATATGCAACAGTCTCTTCTTGGAGGTGCCGGCAGTTGTAGCGGTGCCTACAACTGTACGGCTACTAGAACCAACAGAGCCCATAGTGCTTTGCAGCCTAGTATAGGTGCAACCACTAGGGCTGAAAGAGCACGCCAGCGCATGTCATGGACAATAGATATGAACACCTACATCATGCGCACCTACTATACTATTACAAAGCTGGAAACAGACATGACAAATTACAGACCCACACTTCACGCCAAATTCGCACAACAGTACCCACACCTAGACATCAGTATAGAAAGGATAACAACCCAACGCAGGAACATAATAACCAGAAATCTCTTAGCAGAGCCCATACTACAAAGGTTAAGAGATGAAGTCGCCAATGACCTAGTAAACACTTCAACCAGTGTGGCAAACCCTGAAGCACCAGCTATTGGCGCAAGAGAACCGCTCCAAACAAGCATAGAAGAAGAAGAGAGGAGGGACGTGGAGAAAATGGAAGAAGGTTTCCAATGTGCCCTGGCGGAATATGAAGGCTCGAATGCCGCAGCAAGGCCAAGAATACCACGCCAACCGGAATATTGGAAACTCTGCGCAGCAACCAAGATCCTCAATGAACATACCCTGCCACTACACCTACAGAAACACAACTCCCTACAGGAAATACATACTGCCATATACTGTGCAACTGTAGCGGCATCACGCGTCAATGGGTATGAAGTACGCAACGAAGACCGAAATAACAGAGGAAACAAAGCCCAACCACCATGGCAAGTGAGACTGGAGAAAAGAATAGAAGAGCTCCGCAGCAGCATAGGGCGAATAACCCAGTACATGCAGGGAAATAGGAGTAAGAAATTAGTGAGGAAAGTGAAGATGGCCCTTAAGAGAAATAGGATCCATACAAGACACGAAGAGCCCAATAAACACATCAGCGAATATCTGGATACCCTCAAACAAAAACTGGGTGTATACGCCAGAAGACTCCGAAGATACAAAGACTGTACCAACAGAAAACAACAGAACATGCAATTCCAAGCAAACCAGAAGGCCTTCTACAGGAAGCTCCAAGAGACATCAGCGAGCCAAGACAAGTACGAAGCCCCAAAGCCAGCAGTAATAGAGACCTTCTGGAAGACACTATGGTCCAATGAAGTACAGCACAAAAGCGCCCCCTGGATTCAGCAAGAAATGGAGGCTACGAGAGGAATAGAGGAGATGGAGTATACGGGCATCACGATAGAGGAACTCCAGCAGGTAATCCAACGTACGCACAACTGGAAAGCCCCGGGTATTGACGGCATACACAACTTCTGGTACAAGAAATTTACCAGCGCCCATGGCCCATTAGCCAAGGAACTTACGGCGATAATTGAAGACCCCAGCAAAATGCCTGAATTCCTCTGCAAGGGAATAACTTACCTCCTACCGAAGGACCAGGATACCAGTAACCCAGCGAAATACCGACCCATTACGTGCCTTAACACCCTGTATAAGATACTCACGGGGTGCATCTCTGAAAAAATAAGCCGGCACAGCGAAAGCAACAACTTAATGGCGGAAGAACAAAAGGGATGCCAGAAAGGGACTCTGGGATGTAAAGAGCAGCTTACCATCGACTCAGTTATCCTGGAACAAGCAAGAAAACAAAAGCGAAAACTCAACACCGCATACATAGACTACAAGAAGGCTTTCGACTCTGTTCCGCACTCGTGGCTCCTTGAAATACTCAGCATATACAAAGTGCATCCCTCAATCATCCGATTCCTACAGAGCAGCATGAAACAATGGAGAACCCGGTTACAGCTAAACACGCCAGACAGTAAAATAGAAACGGCCGAGATCCCCATCCGCCGCGGAATCTTTCAAGGAGACGCACTAAGCCCCCAGTGGTTCTGCTTGGCGTTAAACCCCTTGTCAAGGATGCTGAACACAAGTAAATACGGATACATGCTGAAGAAAGACAAGAGAAACCTACATAAAGTCTCCCACCTCATGTACGTAGATGACATCAAGCTATACGCGCCAACAATCACCCAACTCCGACAACTCATCAGTATAACAGAGACATTCTCCAAGGACATAGGAATGGAATTCGGCCTCGATAAGTGCAAAATACAGAAGAATAGCAAAGAAGATTTACCAGGCATCGAACTCGAAGACGGGAGACTACTGAAGACCTTGGACGAGGGCGAAACCTACAAATACCTAGGGATAATGCAAAAACGGCAGCAGGAGCACAAGAAAGTCAAGGTCCAGCTCACGCAAGCATTCCAAGAAAGACTTAGAAGCATTGTGAAGACGAAACTGAGCGGGAAGAACACCACGCAAGCAATTAACGCATATGCGGTACCAGTGCTCACCTACTCCTTCGGGATCATCAAATGGTCCAACACTGAACTAGAACAACTCCAGCGGAAAATGAGAACCATCCAGAGAAGAGCCGGACAACTACACCCTGCAACGGCAATTGAACGGCAAACACTACCCCGGGAAGAAGGAGGACGCGGACAAGCGGACCTCAAAGACTTACATGACAAGCAGATCCAGAGCATGAGGCAATACTTCCAGTTGAAGAGTCCCCGATCGCCACTCATCCAAGCCATAATACAAGCAGATGCAAATTACACGCCACTAAACCTGTGTAGTACCGAAGAGCGTGTCCTGGAAACAGCCAATGAACAGAAACTAAGAACTTGGGCCGGAAAACCATTACATGGCAGGCACTACAATGACCTGCAACAACCACACGTTGACAAAAAGGCATCAAATTCTTGGCTGGCCAAAGGCACTCTCCAGCCAGAGACAGAAGGATTCATGCTAGCCATCCAAGACCAAGTGATCGCAACAAGGAACAATCAGAAATTCATCCAGAGAAAAGACATAGAAAGCGACAAATGCAGACACTGTCATGCGGCATCGGAGACAATCCAACACGTGATGGCAGGATGCAAGATCCTTGCGCAGTCAGACTACAAACATAGACACGATCAAGTAGCGAAAATAGTCCACCAGAAATTGGCAGCGAATGCTGGCTTTCTGACAGAAAAATGCCCGTACTACAAATATGAGCCAGAGACCGTGCATGAGAACGAAACACACAAGCTTTACTGGGATAGAGCAATCATAACAGACAAGACAGTCCCACATAACCGTCCTGACATAACCCTCGTCGATAAATCGAATAAGACCACGTACTTAATCGACATAGCAGTACCCAACACCAATAACATACAGACAACCTACACAACGAAAATCACCAAGTACCAAGATCTCAGACATGAAGTACGAGATATATGGGGTATGGAAAAGATCCTCATCATCCCGTTAGTCATCTCAGCAACAGGGATAGTACCAAAAACGCTTGCGACGAATTTGGAGATACTCAACATTGACCCAAACACCTACATTGAAATACAAAAAGCCACAATCCTAAACACGTGTCACATTGTCAGGAAGTTTCTAGACATGGCGCTCTGCCCGTCCCAAAGCCTGTTTCCGCCAAGAATGGGGATTTCAATGCAAGAATTGGACAACGGGAAGAAGGAGAGACATCGGTTGGTAAATACGGATATGGGGAAAGGAATGAACGTGGCGATCAACTCATCGAATTTGCAGAAGCTGAAAACCTTAGCATCATGAATTCATTTTTTAAGAAGAAACCGCAAAGAAAATGGACATGGAAACACCCAAATGGGGGAACTAGTGAAATTGACTATATCCTGGCAAACAAGAAATCAATTATTGAAGATTGCAGCGTACTGAACAGATTTAATACTGGAAGTGATCATCGAATGGTGAGATGTAAAGTGCACTTAAATACTAAATTAGAACGACAGAAGCTCATTAGGAAACAAGTAAGTAAGAGGGTGGATTTAATGAAACTGAAAGTAAATACCGAGGCATTCAAGTTGGAATTAAAAAATCGCTTTTCTGCACTGGAAGGACTTATTGAAGAAATTGATATCTCAGAAGCAAATGAAAACATTGTTAAGACAATAGTTGAAACTGCTGGGGAAATTGGTGGTGTAACCTGTAAAAAGCACAATAGCAAATTATCTGAGAAGACGAAACAGCTCATGAAAAGGCGAAGAGATATGAAGGTGGACAATCGAAATACCAGTTCCAGGATTGAGTACATAGAACTTTGTAAAACTCTGCGCAAAAGCATGAAAGAAGACATAAGAAAATTCAACTGTGAGCTAGTAAGGAAAGCCATTGAAAATAACAAGAGCCTTAGGGTTGTTAAAGGAAGTTTATCTGTTGGGAAGAAACACATCATTGCATTAAAAGGAGAGGATGGCACCGTAACAAGAAATAGGGAAGAAATACTTAGAAGAGTTGAAGAATTCTACAAAAAACTATATGAAAGTAACAGTGGATTAAACGAAGACATTGAAATAGTCGAAGGAACAGCTCCTAAAATCTTAAAAGAAGAAGTTTCATTTGCAATAAAAAGCATGAAGAAAGGAAGAGCCCCTGGTGATGATGGTATTACATTAGATATCCTAAAAGAAGCTGGAGAATATGTAGAAGACATACTTGCAAAATTCTTTACCAAATGTCTTAACAGCGGTAACATACCAAACCAATGGGATTCTGCAACAGTAATTCTTTTGCATAAAAAAGGTGATAAAGAGGATTTAAAAAATTACCGACCAATTAGCTTGTTACCTGCTATTTATAAAATCTTCACAAAAGTGCTAACACATCGCCTGCAGAAAAAATTAGATGCAACTTAACCGAGAGAACAAGCTGGATATCGAAGTGGATTCAGTACAGTGGACCATATTCAAGTATTAAGAGAATTATTTGAAAGAACACATGAATATGAACTTCCATTGTGTGTTGCATTTATTGACTATGAGAAGGCCTTTGACTCTGTAAAAACATCAGCAGTCGTCAACTCTTTAAGATCAACAGACATCGATGATGTGTACATTGATATATTGAAAAGTGTTTACAAAATTTCGGTTACATAAAGATACCAAAACTATCGAACTTGGCAAAGGTGTGAGGCAGGGATATACCATTTCTACAAAACTTTTTACTTCAGTTTTACAGATGACTTTTCAGCAGATAAATTGGAATAACAAGGGAATAAAAATAAATGGTGAATATTTAAATCATTTGCGGTTTGCTAATGACATTGTTATTTTTTCAATGAACCCATCAGAACTCCTCTTTCGTAGAGAAAACAAAAGTACAAGTTGACAACCTTGAGCTAGAAATTGCTGATTCATATATTTACCTTGGCCAGCTGATTTCAATGGATGGCAATATTATGAAAGAACTCAACAGACGTATTAAACTTGGCTGGAGTGCATTTGGAAGAAACAGTTTTATCCTGAAGGGGAAATTGCCTTTATGTCTAAAAAGAAAAGTCTTCAACCAGTGTGTATTGCCAGTCCTCTCTTATGGATCAGAGACATGGAGTCTAACAGTTGGAGCAATACGAAAGTTACAGACAACGCAAAGGAGCATGGAGAGGTGCATGCTTGGAATAACTAGGAGAGATCGAAAAAGAAACACTTGGGTGAGAGAGCAAACTAGAGTAGAGGACATCATTGTTAAAGTAAAAGGACTGAAATGGCGATGGGCTGGGCATATTGCAAGAAGAACTGATCAACGATGGACAACAGAAATTCTGAACTGGATTCCAAGAGACCACCGAAGACCTAGAAAACGTCCTCAAACTAGATGGGTGGATGAAATAAGAAAAGAGGTTGGGGTGACGTGGAAGCGAATTGCTCAGGATAGACTTGTGTGGAAAGCATTTGGAGAGACCTTCATCCAGCAGTGGATAGATAATGGTTGAATATGATGATGATGATGATGATACAGTGAAAATCCTCTATAATGACAAACCGTATAACGACGGGACTTTATAAAGTGATTGATTGTTTGGCTTTTTTATGGTGCAAGAGCATCTGGGCTATACTGCATGACTTTTATAAGAACTTTCGTTTACTATTCACCATACTAAATATATCGGTTATAACAACATCGTATATAACGACGAAACCTGCTATAACGACGGCGATATTTTAGTCTACGTAGATTCTAAGTGGGGAAATTCGTATCGGATATAACGACGCGACTTGACAGTCATAAAGCAGAACCACGTGGGTTAGTTATTAAAATTTAAAGTTAGTTACCAAAATTTAAGCGATATTCTAATCTTGTTTATTTACAACTGTCCGAGAAATTTTTATTACTGCTAAACCTGAATATTGAAGATAATGAATTTTAAAAAAAAGTGATTTATTGTTCAAATATAATGAAGGTCATTTCCTTAAATGGCCCGTTCTATTTTGAGGAGTAGAGCTTATAAAGAGCTCTTAAACCGGCACTGTTATTCTGGAGACTAAATTTAAAACTCTTGGAGTCCGAGGGTTTAAAAGGCTAAGAACATGCTATGTATTTGGTGTGGATATATTATAATATAAACGGAAATTAATTTCATTATAATTAAGTATATCTGTATTTAATATTGAAACCGCATCTGAACTTGCACAAAGCCTGCGGAATAGCGTTCGTGGTAACCTGACGAAATATTATGTGACCATTAACAACGATGCCACTATCAACAGTGAAGATTCCGTACCTAAATTCTATCTAAACTGCTAAATTGGAATGTTGAAAGAAGCAGCAACGATGAGAATGACAATGACGAATGTGAAATTGTCGAATCAGTAACTTAACACCTATATCGCGCTCAAAGCCAGAAATATTATGAGGTGGTTTTTATTCTTTGCTAAATCGAAAACAACAGATAAACATTTCAACCCTGTTCTTCGCTTAGAGAAAGAGTTGTGTTAACAATTAATACAAAAAGGACGCCTCTGTATATCGAACGCTATTTACAAATAAGTGCGGTATAATGGATTTGATGAGCTAAAATTTAATTTATTGGTAAGAAATTTGCATTTTCCCGCATATATAATCCTCGCTAACTTTATGGACATATTTTCACGGACATTGGAGTTGACCATATAAAAATGAAGACTGTGTATATATGTATATATAAATGTGCCTTTTAATTAATATAATTTTTAACGTTGATGTTGACTGCAGAAAGAACAACGCAGCTCTCTTTAAGGAATTGGACAACTGCGCCCTGAAGACTTCCTGAAGTAAGTTTGCATTATATAATAATATATAAAAGGCGGGGGGGGGGGCTAGAGTTAGTGCAAAAGCTGATTTTTTACATATATGAAGTAATGTATACTTATATCAGACTATCAAAGCTAACATCATATTTCTTAATAATGAAGATACACACCTCTATTATTTGTGATCCTAATAGACTGTTATTTTCTACATGTACAGTCTATTAAATGTTTATATATATATATACACACCATGTTATAATATTCAGCCATTAACTATCCACTGACACAAACAACGCAAAGAAGCATGGAGAGGAGCATGCTTGGAATAACTAGGAGAGATCGAAAAAGAAATACTTGGGTGAGAGAGCAAACTGGAGTAGAGGATATTATTGTTAAAGTAAAAAGACTTAAATGGCGATGGGCTGGGCATATCGCAAGAAGAACTGATCAACGATGGGCAACGCAAATTCTCAGCTGGATTCCAAGAAACCACCGAGGACCTAGAAAACCTCCTCAAACTACATGGGTGGGTGAAATAAGAAAACAGGTTGGGGTGACGTGGAAGCGAATTGCTCAGGATAGGCTTGTGTGGGAAGCATTTGGAGAGACCTTCATCCAGCAGTGGATAGATAATGGTTGAATATGATGATGATATATATATATATATGATGATTATATATATATATATATATATCATCATATTCAACCATTATCTATCCACTGCTGGATGAAGGTTTCTCACAATGCTTTCCACACAAGTCTATCCTGATCAATTCGCTTCCACGTCACCCCAACCTATTTTCTTCTTTCATCCACCCATCTAGTTTGAGGACGTTTTCTAGGTCTTCGGTTGTCTCTTGGAATCCTGTTCAGAATTTCTGTTGTCCAACTTCGATCAGTTCTTCTTGCAATATGTCCAGCCCATCGTATGTATTTTTGTTTCCTCTACAAAATTATTGAACATGATCTTAGTTTTTTGTAGGTTCATTTTGAGTCCAACTTCTTCACTTCTAGTTGAGAGCTCTTGTACCATGGCTTGGAGTTCCAATGGGTCCGTTGAAAAAATAACAATGTCATCAGCAAACCGGGGGTGATTTAAATATTCACCATTTATTTTTATTCCCTTGTTATTCCAATTTATCTGCTGAAAAATCATCTGTAAAGCTGAAGTAAAAAGTTTTGGAGAAATGGTATCTCCCTGCCTCACACCTTTACCAATTTTGATAGTTTTGGTATCTTTATGTAACCGAAATTTTGCACTTACATTTTATACATAAATTTCACCATGTCAATTTACACATCCTCGACGTCTGACGATCTTCACGAGTTGATGACTGCTGACGTTTTAATAGAGTCCAAGGCCTTCTCATAGTCAATAAATGCCACATACGATGGAAGTTCATATTCATGTGTTCTTTCAATTAATTCTCTTAATACTTGAATATGGTCCACTGTACTGAATCCACTTCGAAATCCAGCTTGTTCTCTTGGTTGAGCTGCATCTAATTTTTTCTGCAGGCGATGTGTTAGCACTTTTGTGAAGATTTTATAAATAGCAGGTAACAAGCTAATTGGTCGGTAATTTTTTAAATCCTCTTTATCACCTTTTTTATGCAAAAGAATTACTGTTGCAGAATCCCATTGGTTTGGTATGTTACCACTGTTGAGGCATTTGGTAAAGAATTTTGCGAGTATGTCTTCTACATGTTCTCCAGCTTCTTTTAAGATATCTAATGTAATGCCATCATCGCCAGGGGATCTTCCTTTCTTCATACTTTTTATTGCAAATGCTACTTCTTCTTTTAAGATTTTAGGAGCTGTTCCTTCGACTATCTCAGAGTCTTCGTTTAATCCACTGTTTCCCTCATACAGCTTTCTGTAGAATTCTTCAACTCTTCTAAGTATTTCTTCCCTATTTCTTGTTACAGTGCCATCCTCTCCTTTTAATGCAATGATGTGTTTCTTCCCAATAGACAAACTCCCTTTAACAACCCTAAGGCTCTTGTTGCTTTCAATGGCCTTCCTTACTAACTCACAATTGAATTTTCTTATATCTTCTTTCATGTTTTTGCGCAAAGTTTTGCAAAGTTCTACATACTCAATCTTGGAACTGGTATTTTGATTGTCCACCTTCATATCTCTTCGCCTTTTCATGAGCTGTTTCGTCTTCTCAGATAATTTGCTATTCTGCTTTTTACATATTACACCACCAATTTCCCCAGCAGTTTCAATTATTGTCTTAACAATGTTTTCATTTGCTTCTGAGATGTCAACTTCTTCAATAAGTCCTTCCAGTGCAGAAAAGCGATTTTTTAATTCCAACTTGAATGCCTCGGTATTTTCTTTTAATTTCTTTAAATCCATCTCTTCTTTATTTTAAGCCCAATACAATTCCATTATATAAATTTCCAATATAAGCCAATTACTCTTCCAAACTACCTTTCCTAATTTATTCATTTAAACACATTTACATCTCGAACAGTGATCACTTCAGTATTCATGGCAGTACGCTGCAATCTTCAATAATTGATTTCTTGTTTGCCAAGATATAGTCAATTTCGCTGGTTACCCCATTTGGCTGTTTCCATGTCCATTTTCTTTGCGGTTTCTTCTTAAAAAATGAATTCATGATGCTAAGATTTTCAGCTTCTGCAAATTCGATGAGTTGATCGCCACGTTCATTCCTTTCCCCATATCCGTATTTACCAACCGATGTCTCTCCTTGTTCCTGTTGTCCAATTCTTGCATTGAAATCCCCCATGATGAGCTTGATATGTTGTTTCCCTTTGGTGTGTAACTCTTTGATTTCTTCATAAAATTCTTCAACCTCCTCGTCGGTATGGCTTGATGTTGGTGCATATACCTGTACTATCTGAAGTTGGTATCGCTGGGTTAGTTGAACAACGAGCCTCGCTGCTCGATCTGATGTACTTTCAACTTCCAGAAGACAGTCTTTAATTCTTTTGTTGATTAAGAAGCCAACACCACTTGTTCTTCCAGTTTCCGTTCCTCTATAATAAAACAAATGTCCACTTTTAAGTTCCACCAACTCTTCACCTTTTCTTCTAACTTCACTGAGTCCTACAATGTCCCATTTGATCTTGTCAAGTTCTTCTTCCAATTCCTGAAGTTTTGCTTCAGAAGCAAGGGATCGTCCATTATACGTTGCCAAGGTCAATAACAAACGGCAGCCTGGGCCATTCCAGTGATTCTTAGCACCCCCTGCTTTCATGCCACACTGACCGCTGCCTTGATCAGGAGCACTCCAGCACCTGGAGACTAGGGGCCATGGTTTCTGGTGTGTCAACATAATGGAGGAATTAGCCATAATTTCACCACGCTGGCTAGACGGGTTGGTGAATTAGCCCTCCCCTTCCGCCTTTCTATCCGTGCAGCAAATATTAATTTGCCACATAAATAGAAAGCTCAGCCTGCACCACTTGAAGGCGGGGTAGGACACTAGGTTACTGGCCTGGCCGGTTCCACACATCGTCACATACGTTCAGCGTGTGGGTCTCCTTCCAGTTAGATACCAGCAACCCTTTTGCAGGCCATATATATATATATAATGATGAGTGAGAAATTCTGTTGGGTTTCAGGTCATGTAGGTATTTTTGGAAACGAACATGTGGATATTTCTGCAGGAACAGCCACTAAAGACCCTGTTAGCAAAGCCATTCCTTACCAAGATTTTCACACTAGTGTTTCATCTGCACCAAAAATGGCAGTTGGAATGGGATGAGCAAATTTTTAATAAACTACATCTCATTTCCTTTTGGAAGCCGAGCTACAGGAATGACCATCGAAAAGAGGTCATTCTGGACAGATTTCGCATCAGTCATACACGCTTCTCCCGTCATATCTTTTAAAGGTAGCAAGATGCCCCAATGCGTGCTACATGTGTTGCACCATTGACTGTTTTGAATATTTAAACTGTTTGCATAAATTTTAACCAACAACGTTCATTAGCTTTTAACCAAAATAATTTTACCCTTTGTGACATTTTATGTGATTCTTTTAATCATGAAATCATTTTTAATTTTTTATCCGATATTATATCGTTTATTCTTCATTGTACGTTTAATACATTTTTGCCTTTCGTATTTTTAACTTTTGCTCTTACAATTGTATGTACCGTTTCACCTTGCTTGGGGAAGAGCGACCCTTTTCATTGCGTCATAAAAATACAACTAAAAAATTTCTAGAACCTCTGTTAGTGTGTTCAATTAAAATTTCTCGTATGCTACGGGCACAAAAATTTATAAAATTAAATAAATTTTATGCCTTTATTCTAAGTCATTGTCTACATTCCCAAAATTTTGATTAATTCTAAGACACATGTTTCGCCTTGATAAAAGAACTAATTGAAGGCTCAAAGACTGATGTTTCTTATGGTTAAACTCCGTGCTTTTGGTAATAACTGCGTATGTTTTAGATATCAAATATTTATTCCTCGTCGATGATGGGCGTCCCCACTTCAAAACTGAACGCTTCGTTGAAGACTCAATGAAATCATATGCAACTGTCCAATTCAAAAATTTACTCCTTCCCTCCTTTTTTCTGTTCTCATTCTTGGAGAAATGGACGCATTAATTGGAATGTTTGTTTCGAACTAAACGTGCTTTGAATTTATTTCGGAGATTCATTGCCCCTTGACTCAAAGCAGTCGCCCTTAGGTGCCTTTGAAAAATTTTATTTCTTAAAATTAAAGTTTAGTTTATTTACTGTAGTATAATTCTTTCAATTCTATCTAACTTCCACCAAGTTTTATATTTCAAAATTTAAGACCATCACGTAGCTCTTATTTCGTCCCGTCATTTTTCGAATATCCATGAGAATAATCGCCAGAAATCCACCAAATTTCTTTTATATCGTAGAACAAACAAAGGCTTTCCCAAAGTATTTAAGCTCTTATTTTAAGCATAGATTTTAATTTTGTAAAACGGACGTACTAAAGCTAATTTTTGCTAGTAATGAGGAAAAATGTTTTACCAAGTCAATATGTGAGTAAATGAGATTAAATCTCTCTCTCGCAGCATATCTATCTCATAAAGATATTCCCTTTAATAGAAAATTCAGTACTTGGTGTTTTAAATGGCAGATTTAATTTTTTTTTTATGAAATACTGGAAAAAGATTTCATATTATCTTTCAACAATAAGTCTCTTTTATCTATAGAGAATCCACACATGTTTCTCTTGTCTTAAGTTAGTAATCTGTAAAACAATAGTAGTAGAATTCTGTTTAAACATTTTGCTATTAGTCAAGTGCGTGAACTATTATTTTATTTATGTATAATAATATACACACACACACATCACATATGTATATATATACATATAAACCAAAAACTCTAGTATGCAGAGAAAAGGTAAACAAATACATATATTGAATTGTCGGTGCGTTCGATGTCGGAACTTCCAAAATCATCAATATTGAATGAGGGGCGTGAAGAGGTTATAAGTGCCCATATTAAGACTCAGTAGATTCGTTTCATCAGACTTGCTGAAAGAAGCTGCTCCTCGTCAATACAAGATCTTTAAATACACACTCAACAGATACATAGGAACATGAAAATTTAAAGCAAGAAGAAGCGCATGCTGCTGCTGTGATTAGAGGCAGAGAGTAAGGACTGTATCTAGCTTTACATAATTAAATCTTAGCCACAACCTGCACCACGTTCGAGAAACAGAGCTGAAGTGATGTTCTCGGTTCTAAAGATGTTTGCAAATGAGCTTTCTTATGTGGTGATTGGTTAGTCCGCTGACGATGCAGTAGCGAAAGGCTACCTTATTGGACAGTTGGACTTAAACAAGGGCTGTCTTGAGGAAAATCATTGAGAGTAAGTGGTGCTGTCTTAATTAAAGAGAATCGAAATTGCGAGATTACTGGACTTGGAGAAGTCATCGCGCCGCCCTTTCTGGAATTTGACTGGTCGTCTATTGTCTATCCAAGCCCAAGGTTTCAGCTGCCACTCATCAGTTTTTCATTCCTCTCCTAGTCGTACGCAGGATATTATTTTGAGGCTTGTGGGTTTAAGGGGGTTTGCTTAATTTCCTTATTTGTTTCCATTCAAGTTTGTTTTGTAAATGACTAGCAAAAAACAATAAAGGCTGAACTTTTTGAAAATGTTCAAAAACACAAGCAAATACAAAAGCTTTCTTGATATCTTGACAGTACGGGGAGCGTACTCGGTATTTTTCAAAATTTCTTGAGAGTACACTACACACACAGCCCGTACGTACCCTTTGAGGACAGCCCTGGACTTAACACAATTTCGTAAACTGTCTGTTCTGTCAGTTTGTGCACCTAAAGAAACAAAAAAGAATGGATTTTCTGTTTTACTACTAAAGAAGGTTTCTCATGATATAGAATCGGTGAAACTTTTCTTACCCTAGAGGTAATAAATACACAGCTGTTTTTGCTAACCATGGAAACAGTTCTACTTGTTAGTTACGATTTCCGATAGCATGGGCAAGGTTGGCCGTTGCAACATCACAGAACCCGCGAAATTTCAGCTGGAATTTATATGTGTAAATATATATAAATTTGAAAATTACACACGAAACCAAGAGAAAAGAATGGCTATAAGATAAAAGAAACAAAAACTCGGGAAAGCAGGATGAGGGAGAAAAAGCGATTCAAGAATTTATGAAATTGCTAATAGTCTCTGTTTTTCTCCTACATCAGTATCTGGGATGATTAGAGAGTGAGAATTTTGTCGAAAAATTTCAAGCCCAAAAATTGTGGCAGAAAAACGCTTTTGAACGAAATAATTGCCGTACAACTGTCACTAATCGTCAAAAGCAAAAACGGGAAAATAATACTATAAATTACAGTTCACTATTAGTATAATGCAAGTGTACCACAAAGCATTTCTAAACGTCCAACACGACGTTTGTTGCTACGGATTTGTTTTAACAGCAGGAGACCATCAAGTGTTCTTTTACCATTACTGAAATACAGAAATGCATGTTTGCTGTGTGCATTGAGAGTAGACATAAAACAAAAAAAGTTGCAGCTTCAAGCGGGTCTTCTGCAATTCTGATGGTAGGATCCGAATATAGCAGAAGCACCATGAATCCATGGTACTTGTGCTATATTCGGACAAGCACAAGCACCATGAATCCATGAAACCGTCCTACCTATTGACTTTCCTTCAAGCTTGTGACGGTGAAATCATGGTTTGGTGATGTTTTTCTCTGATTAACTTGATCCTTTAATCTAACATTGTGATTTCAGGATTCTTTCTAAGAGTATTTTCTGAATATTTAGGATATTTCTTTCTTTTTCGTGGCCACTTGTAATGGAGAGCCACACGTTACATGGCCGAAATAGAATTGCTACTCGTATAATAACTCAACTTCCAGGCTCAATCAAATATACAATTCATTTGTAAGGAAGGCAAAACCCAGCACCACTCTCACCAAGTCAAGCGAGAAAATAAATCGTTGTTAATATTGTTCATTCAAAGCAATCATGATGACAGTTCTCCAGAAAAATCTTAATTATTTAACATCAAGTTTTAATAATAAAACAAACAACTGTAAGGATGATATTGTAGGAAAGAAATTCGACATTTTTTAGAAGATACACGTACATTACTTTTTTTTGATACTTCAGTAAGTATTTGGAACTCGGAATATTTCAAACGCGCCCTGGAAATACTTCAAAGAATTCCCTGGAAGAAAGGGAGGAGAAAAAACATTTTCATAAACAGGGCATTTGCAAGTAAAATAGACACGCGTAGCCTGCCGAGAATAATATAAACAGTTTGTAAAAGCGTATACGTCATGGAAATGGGAGCGACTGTATGTTGAGTGCTATAACCAACTCCTAAATTAGAAACGGTTGGGACATATATGTCCTACATATACAAAAAGAAAAAAAAAAAGACTTCCACTTCGGCATCTCTGGCATGGGATGAACGTTTTTATCTCTTCCTTCCTTTTCTGAATGCAGAAAAGGAGATAAGTATTTGTGCAAACATTTGTTTTCATGTCATAAAAAACACTATGGCTTCTCTCAAATGAGCCATTTGTGCACTAACGATTTATTTCTTGTTCGTGCCCATTTAATAGCATATAAAAACTTTCCAAATATTTATTAGGAAACCATAATTATCTGATGTTGTAAACATCAAAAAGAAAAGTATTTTGACCTATTCTTAACCTTTTTGTTATGCATATGGTGGATGTTGGAAAGTTAAAGACTTATTTTAATTAATATAATTTTTTTAAGAACTGAAGAATAGTGAAAACTTAAGTGCTATTTTTTTAAAGAAATTTTACGAAAATTGAGATTAGATTAATTAATAGTTTCGACGGTAACAGATGGAAATCAAGAATTTCATTATTTATTAAATTTGACGTTAGATTCTTTTGTTACGTTGTTACTTATAATATAAATTTTGTTTTATCATTTGTTACGTTTAATAGAACCTTTATTTCTAAATGTGTGACATATTTAAATAGTGGGATACAGAAAGAAAATTATAGCTGATTTTTTTTTAAATAAATAGTGACGAACAAATATATAATTACATAATTCTAAAACTTTTATTTTTGATAGAACATGTTATTGATTTTAATTAAATGAGCGAAATGTTCAAATCTAAACTCAAAGAATATCCCTTTAATCAACATATAGAATGTTTTGTATATAAATTTAATTTGTATATTTATTTCAATGTTTCATTGGTATCTTTGAAACACATATGATTTTAATGTAAAGATTAACACCATGATATCCTTGCCATTGCAGCCATGTTCGTTATTTATTGCATCATTGGTCTCTGTGTGATTGCAAGTAGTCAACCGATTATTTACTTGGGCTTTTTTTTCCAGTTATTCCAAAGGCAAGGCGGTTGCAAAATTCAATGTATTATAGTGGATGATTTTACTATTTATTTTTTCTTTCTCAAATCACCCTGTCCTGTAAAATTAAAAAATAAAAAAATGAGAAATTGGTTGTTAATTAATTAAATTAAAGTGACAATTCTAAAATTATTCAAATAAATCACGTTCAGAAAATACATAATGAATTTTTTTTCATAAGGACCGGAATAGTAGAATAAATGGAATATCCAATATTTTGAATAACTAAAGGACGGAATTATACATTTAGTTAAAAATAACGAAACTGATCTGCGAAATGGCAATGATATTCATAGCAGATTTGACGTCATTTTCGTCATGTTGCTACAATATCTGCGTGACGATAGAAAATACGATATCGCCATAAATATCTCTTTATAGCAAAAATCCTTAACGTATCCTTTTAATGTGACTCATCTTTCATTTGACGATGCGTTTTTACTAAATTTCTTCATTCTCCGTCGTGTTGCTAAAAATTCAGATAATACAGACACTAAAGGAACCGTAGATAGGCTGGGGCTATAGAGGGCTGAGCCCCCCCGCCCCCATAGAAATGTAGTCAGCCCCTCCCCTGGAATATATTTTTTCTCAAAATCAAATATTGTGGAATTTTATTTAAAAATTTTTTGTATGAAATTTTAGGTTACATGTCAACGGAAATAGTTCTTCGAAGTTCAAAGTGTATTCAAAATAGCTTTCCATGGTAGATCTGGTGTATATGATGGTTTTTGCAAAGGTTTGAATCTTCATATACTTTGTAATAAGGACAGGGGAAATTATAAAGGGGTATACTAAAAATTTTAAGTTTTCAATGCGAAATTTACGTAAAGAAATTTGTTTAGTATTATTAAATATATTAGTAAAAGACAACGAATCATTTCTAACTTTTAAGCCCCCCTAACTTTCTGAGCCCCCCCTCCCCTGTAACAAGCGTCTAGCTACAGGCCTGGAAAATAACGCTGAATATATTAAAATTCCGTGTAAATGTTTACACTACATTTGGAATTTCTGAAATTATAAGCCAATTTCAGAAATTCCAATGTATGTCTGTGAGAGAGAGAGAGATCCGAAACTCGTATCCCCCCACTTCATTTATTTTTTTTTCTACGCTATTCAGAGGCGTCTCTACTGAACAGCACATACCTGCTATTCTCTTACAACCTTCAGATTTATGACTCACAGTGGCTGACGCCGTTATTTGTTCGTTCGCCCCCTTTTTTTTTGTTTTTTGAAGAAGATAACACGTGCCTAAATTGAAAATTTTTTAATGACGTTAATAAATATTAAACACGACGTTATTGTGCTTATTACACATATTTGTTATTTATGTTTTTATGTGAAATCTTATGTGCTTATAATGCATAATATATGAGGCATAAAGGTAACATGTAATAAATATACTGACCAAATTAACTTTGTAATTATACCGTTAATATTTTTTCGAATAAAATCACGTGCCCGTTAATGGTCAGGTTTACGTCGACTTTGATCATGCGCGGTATTTTGTAACGTTGCTTTCGTAATTAGTGACTTACATTTGGCGAGGATGTATTAGCGCCTTATATACAAATGTGATATCCTTTGCTGCTTTTCTTCTTGTGTACTGTTGGGATCTTTTATGATTTCGTAGGGGATCTGCAGTAGAGTCAGCCTTATTCCTAGGACGAGGGTCAGGAACAAAGGAAAGGCTTTTAAAGTGTGCTTTTTTTTTTTTAATATAAATATTTATTGCATTGCAACATATTGTAGAAAATATGAAATAAGAGTTTATCATTTTAGTTTTAAATAAGAGAGAGCAAAATGTGAAATAAGAGTTTATAGTATGTGTTTAAATTAACTGTATTGTTTTTGAGGAGTAATCACGGGCTCAGCCCATAGGCACCATGCTGTCATGCAATAAGCGTGAAAACCTTAGTATATTGTTGTTATCGCTTCCTGATACATTGAATAAACAGACTCAGTTTCTTATTGCGTCCTCAATGTCTGTTTCTGCACTATACGGATCATGGTGGTTTGATCAATATTAGGAATACGTTAAAGAATTGTTATTGTTTTCAAGTAGCCTTATGTCTATCTTAGCGCCTGGTTATTCACTGGTTGTTTACAGGTAAAACGCCAGCTAAATTGGTATAATCGTATCATATTCATTGACATTGATCACATTTATTTATTAACCGTTTGATTAATACTACCTAATATTTAGCATATTAATAATAGTCGAAGTAAGCATTCTCCATATTAATATATTATTTTATACTACAGTCGTTTAATGATTAGTATGAATTAGTCATTTGCGATAATATACATTAAATTTTTTTATCATTTAACACAATTCTTCAAGCAGCTAACTTACAGTCCTTCACGCAGCTCTCACAGTCCTTCACGCAGCTCTCTTACAGTCCACGTTCATCTGGTTCGACCGAGAGAGGGCGCCAACTCACGGACATCAATCATAACCTTACCTTTTGTACATTCAACAATCGTACACTCGCCCTTACGAGCGATGTACGCTTAGGGTTTCTTGCTTCTTCGATGAAAGCTCAAGGTTTTCGAAAAACGTTTAAAGCTGAATAAATTTTGGTTTCAAAAACTGTAGATATTGTATATTATTTTATTTGCCTAGTGTTTCGGGCACAGTGAGTTTATCTACTATTACACTTTGCAATTGATTACAATTGCAATATGATTAAAATTGCAGTATGATTACAAATGTCATAAGATTGAAATTGGAGTATAATTACAATATTTTTCAATTTCATATGATTGCAATATTTTGCACTTGAAGTACGATTGTAATAACCCGCAACTGCTGTATGATTGCAATCATTTTGGCCTGGGGGAAAAACGTTTTTCCAAATCCCCAAAACGTTCAAATAAAATTTCATTTCGAATGCAAAATTTACTTAGGAATTTTCGTAGACACAATTGAAACGGAATTCGTTTTGCAAGAATTTGTCCTAAGCAGTTGATAGCTTTCCACCGAATGCTTTGAATATATAATATCTTTTAAATTTAAAATTCGAAAAATTGCTTCCCTAAATATTTACAGAACATCATTGACAGCGGTTTGAAAATGCACTGAATGTTATTTTCCACCGCACTCCTCGGTGTTTATGTAAATATATATATTTAAACTTAAAATTTCAACTTTATATATAAATATATATATATATGTCCCTGAATAGGATCAACTTCCTATTAAAATCAACTGTTCACTTAAGGTTACCCGAAAGAAAAGAAAAAAATATTTTTTTTTTAAATTTGAATTTTTTCTTTACAATGATACCAATTTTTTTTATCTGAGAGAATTAGAAGTTCGTTAAATATTTTTTGCACTAATAGACGCCTAAAGAAATGTATGCAAGAACATTTAACGTGTTTACGTGTTTCTCGAAACAGCGTTTTTCCAGATTCGGGTACCTTTCCCAGAAAGCTGGAAGTGAGTATGTTCTTGATATTTCTACATATTATGTATTATGTCTTTCTACATGTACCGTAGCAGAAGTTTGTTGTTAGTACGGTGACAAAATAAAATTTTATCATTTTTTTTAATAGTCAAAATCCCGCGAAATTCAGTGAGTTTCGTTTAAAAAAATTTAAAAAATATTTTCTATACCTTAATCAATGAATGCGTGGTACAGTATGTGTAAGAATGTGCATTATATTATATGTGTAGCGAATTTTATAGCGATAGATGGCATAGTTACTGAGAAAAAGGTACCTACATTTGGTTAATTAAGCATCAACAAGATAAGGCTTTCAGGGCAGCCTTGAAAAAGAAGTTATTCAGTTTACAAAGTTCGTTGACGGTATCTAGTTGTTAGTGACCTCCCACCCCACCACATTTGGTGTAGGTTCATGCTGCTTCTGAGTTTGCCATAGGCTATTTCCTTCTATTTGGAAACTGATGATTTTTATTTCATTTTTAAAGAAAATTTCATACGATTAATTTTTTGCCTTATTAACTGTAAAATAATATACTTTTTTCTCAAATTACTTACTACAAGTTTTGTAGAAAATGAACAATGACGAACTGGGTCCTTTTCCTCTCGGGCTTTCCTTACTGCAGAGGTAATCAGTACGCCACTGCTGTCATATGATATGCGAATACAAAAACAACAGGATTAAATGCCGGGGAGGGGTTGCCAGATGGCTTCAAAATGGCTATTCCCCTTCCTTATTGCCGTACTTCTGTTCAGTTTCCAAAAAGAAAAACCCTGCATTCCCTATGACAGCGGTTATAGGAGCGTTGAATATTACGTAAGCAATATTTTAATCATTGTCTACACAACACCCCCAGTAAGTAAAAATTAACATAGGCTAATATAGGAAAATAAGTAAAAAAAGTCACTCCCTTCTCCAAAGGTGCTTACATAATACTTGAATGCTCCCTATGCCAAAAGATACATTTTTTATAAAGTTACCAGATTTAGAAAAAGATTGGTATTCAATTGGCTTTCTTTGGTGACGAAAAAACTTTCACTAAGTTGCCATACTTCTGAATTCCAATGACGTATTTGAACACGCAACTAAATTTTCAGGTTTGAAGTTTACGAATAAAACCCACTTGTGGGAAACCGCACTTCTCCAAGAATTTCTTTAGTTTACTTTTCCTCGCCTTTTCAAAAACAAGTCTTCTCTAATTCGTTTCAACAGGACTATGAAAGGCGTTAACAAATGAAACTGGCGTGAGATTGGATAAGTTTCAAACCTTAATTACTTTATGAATATTAATTTCTCAGTATTTTCGCATTATTTTTTGCTTAGAGTTTTGCAAGGAATCACGCTATATAGTTTTTTCCCGGAAATTAACAGATACCCTGTATATATATATATATATATAATATCACACCTAGAAGATTTCAAAATCAAATGTTATTTTATAAACCTACTAAGAAGCTGAAAAAATATTTTATCTAAACGTTACTAACTTGAAAACAAACAACAATGTCAATCAATCAACGTTTATTGGCGTAGTGATACCAACGCCGATGGTATGGCGTGATTAGATGGTGAAACGTTCGAAAGAAAATAAATATTTCTGCCTTCGGTGGGACCTGAACCCACGACCTTCCACTTGCCGGGCGGAGGCTCTACCCACTGAGCTACGAAGGACAATATATAATCTCTTTACGAACGAATCTGCGTAGTGTTCGATTTATATAAAATAAATACATACCTGTATGCTGTACATATTTGCAAACTTCTATACCAAATGTCTTGACAGCGGTAACACACCAAACCACTGGGATTCTGCAACAGTAATTCTTTTGCATAAAAAAGGTGATAAAGAGGATTTGAAAAATTACCGACCAATTAGCTTGTTACCTGCTATTTATAAAATCTTCACAAAAGTGCTAACACATCGCCTGCAGAAAAAATTAGATGCAGCTCAACCAAGAGAACAAGCTGGATTTCGAAGTGGATTCAGTACAGTGGACCATATTCAAGTATTAAGAGAATTAATTGAAAGAACACATGAATATGAACTTCCATTGTGTGTGGCATTTATTGACTATGAGAAGGCCTTTGACTCTATTAAAACATCAGCAGTCATCAACTCTTTAAGATCAACAGACATCGAGGATGTGTACATTGACATGGTGAAACGTGTGTATAAAAATGCAAGTGCAAAATTTCGGTTACATAAAGATACCAAAACTATCAAAATTGGTAAAGGTGTGAGGCAGGGAGATACCATTTCTCCAAAACTTTTTACTTCAGCTTTACAGATGATTTTTCAGCAGATAAATTGGAATAACAAGGGAATAAAAATAAATGGTGAATATTTAAATCATTTGCGGTTTGCTGATGACATTGTTATTTTTTCAACGAACCCATCAGAACTCCAAGACATGGTACAGGAGCTCTCAACTAGAAGTAAAGAAGTTGGACTCAAGATGAACCTACAAAAAACTAAGATCATGTTCAATAATTTCGTAGAGGAAACAAAAATACAAGTTGACAACATTGAGCTAGAAATTGCTGATTCATATATTTACCTTGGCCAGCTGATTTCAATGGATGGCAACATTATGAAAGAACTCAACAGACGTATTAAACTTGGCTGGAGTGCATTTGGAAGAAACAGTTTTATCCTGAAGGGGAAATTGCCTTTGTGTCTAAAAAGAAAGGTCTTCAACCAGTGTGTATTGCCAGTCCTCTCTTATGGATCAGAGACATGGAGTCTAACAGTTGGAGCAATACGAAAGTTACAGACAACGCAAAGGAGCATGGAGAGGTGCATGCTTGGAATAACTAGGAGAGATCGAAAAAGAAACACTTGGGTGAGAGAGCAAACTAGAGTAGAGGACATCATTGTTAAAGTAAAAGGGCTGAAATGGCGATGGGCTGGGCATATTGCAAGAAGAACTGATCAACGATGGACAACAGAAATTCTGAACTGGATTCCAAGAGACCACCGAAGACCTAGAAAACGTCCTCAAACTAGATGGGTGGATGAAATAAGAAAACAGGTTGGGGTGACGTGGAAGCGAATTGCTCAGGATAGACTTGTGTGGAAAGCATTTGGAGAGACCTTCATCCAGCAGTGGATAGATAATGGTTGAATATGATGATGATGATATATAGTCTCATGGATATCAGAAATGAACATCCTAAGGACATCCGGATAAGAACGCCCTACAGATTTTCGAAATATATCAGCATTGTGCCAGGATCAAGTATGGACGTATGGAATAAAGAAACAACGTCCTAAGAACGTGTTGTGCTACTGAGTAAAACCTGCTAGCATTCCCTTTTACTAGTCCAATATTAAAACTTTGCGCCTTGTGCTTGGAAAGACCATAGACGACCAGTCAAATACCAGTCAGCGCGGCGCGGAGACATCACCAAGTCCAGTAACCTTACTAATTAATCTTAATAACAGTAACCTTAATACCAGTAATTACAAAACTCTTTAATTAAGACAGCACCGCATATTCTCAATAATTTTCTTCGGGACAGCCCTGCTTACCAGGCCTGTAGTCAAGTCGGGGCCAGCAGAGGCATCGCCTCAGTTGCCCCATGCTTGTGACCCAGTTGCTCAATCGAGCTATTTATATATATAGAACAATCCCTCTGTGCCCTATATGCCATTTGCCTTGCCCCAATTGGCCCTTCATCATGGCAACAGATCTGATGCTTACCAATGAATTTTTCAAAGTAACAACTTAAAAACGAAGAAAACAAGCAAAATGTGAAACTGTTGCAAACTTATTAGTAACATATAAAGTATTATGTAGAATTTACAACACTTGTTACACCTAATCTTAGAAGCTAAAACAAAGCAAATGTTTGTCCTTTTGTATTTACATAGTTTTTTGTAGCGCACTGTATTTCAATCAGCTTTTCTTTAAAATGGTCTATACGAAAGCATAGAATTAGTGACCATTAAAAAACCTAATCGGGATCTATAATCTAAAATGGGGTGAATAGGAAGAGGAGAAAGAAAATGCCATGAAAAGCATTTTTTTTTTCAGATCAATTTTCATAAGCCCACTAATCAAACTATTCCTAAAAAACATTAGCTAAGCCTGAAACTGATAGTTCGACTGAAATTTTTTGCCGGACACATTTGAGTCGACTTAGTGTATTTTTCAATCTTCGAAATTGCACAATTAAGACTAATTTACCGGAAGTAATAGCTATTCAATTTCAGATATTTCACTGTTTTTTGCCTGCCTTATTCAAATTATATAAAAAATTTCCTATGCCAAATATCATCCTCAGTTCTGCTTCTTCAGCAATTTGAAAATTAGTCGGAGAGATTTAATGGCATTCAATTTTCTCGAATTTTGCCCAAAAAATGTTTAGAATAAAATTGTTAATTTTTTATCAAACATATGTCACTATTTCTCTTACCGGAATAAAACAAAATAAAATTACATGTTTAATAAATATTTATACAAATATATTGCTTGATATAGATAATTAGTTAAGCAAAACATAATCAGTTTCAAATATATAGTAGTCTATTTCCAATTATTTTCTATATTTACTTTATTTTTCGTCTTTTTTAAATTTTTCGTCCAGCAATAATTTTCTATTGCGGAATTATATATTTTTCGGACCGCTTGTTCACTATTTTAAAAATTAATGTAAGAAAAATTTATTAAATTTCAGTAAAATCCTACGTCCTTTCGGGAAATGGTTTCCGAGGAAACATAGATTAATAATATTTTAAAGTAATTAAAAATCATACGTACTGTTTATTCTGATTGAAATTGTTTTATTTATTATAAAGAAAATGATTTATAATAAATATGCTTGCTGTAGTAAGCATGTGGTAATTACGTTATCTTTCGTAGGATAATAATATCCTGTGAAAAAAAGGTTTTATATAATAGTTATTTCTTTAAAACTAAAGAGCAAAAATATTCCAAACATGCCGATCAATTTTAAGGAGGCACATGCAAAATATTTAAATTTTGCTTTAAATTACTTGCAAAACATAATATTCAATTCTTGTAAATATTATTTGGAACTCTAAGTTTGTATTATTTAAAGCTCGTTCTTTGAATAATAAATGCAGTTTTGAGTAGAAGAAAATATATTTTATGATTATTCTGTTTACTTCCTTTTAAAACCAGTTTAGGCTATTTTCCACACATTCGTTGAATTATTCATCTGGAGGAATACCTTCATTGATATATTTGTTTAGCATATCAAATAAACAAGTCTATGAAATGAAAATAGGAAAGCATACCAACGAAAACAAGGTTCGAATATGGGAAAATACATATTTCATTTTTGTAAAATTTCATTTTGATGGAATATTTTGTCTTGTGCAAGACTTGCAGTTTGAGTATATATATATATATACAGGGTGTTTCAAAGTCAAAGGAACAAACTTTCAGAAGTGACAAAATGTACCGAAAAAATACTTTTAATTATAGTATTCATCATCACAAGTCAAGATATTACGCGCTAGAGGCGCTTTCTACTTTTCCGCACACAGTCAATACAAAAACAGGACTGGCGCAGAACATCAAAATACAACTTTATTTAAGACAAAATGAAACGCCAACAACTGCTTAACGAAGAGAAATCAAAATTGCAGATGTTGAATAAATGTACAAATTGAATCATATGTACAAACATTAATCAGGAAGTATTGCAATGAATTACGTTTACAGAGGTTGCTCGAAATTGCAACCGCTACTTCTGATACACGCGTCGCATCATCAAGGAAAAGATTTCGTTATGTTCTGGAATATTTTAGGCATTTCGTCGTTAGCTGAATATAGGTTGGCAACTAGTTTCCTATTGGACATCGCTCGAGATCGTGGTTGCAATTCCATCATTACTGACAAAGAGTTGAAGAAATATACTACACCTAAGCTGTACAGCACCCGCTCTAGAGATAACTCTCCTTATAATTTTATCAGCATTCCTTTCGTTCCACGAATTTCTTCAAAAATTGCTTCCATTCTCCGTAAATTTAATTTCAAGGTCACTTTTACTCCAATCAATAAACTCGGTTATTCCAAACTCAAGGATATTATTCCTGATTGCAACTATTTTGGAATTTACTCCATTCCATGCCAGTGTAATCGTGTTTATATTGGTCAAACACGTCGGGCCCTTCGATTTCGTCTTAAAGAGCATGAAGCCTACGTGCGTAAACAACAACTGGAAAAATCTGCTTTGGCCAAACACGCCTGGGAAGCTGGCCACAAATTTTCTTTCGACAAGGCCCATCTAATAGAGAAAGTTTCTTCACCAGCCGACCTCAATTTCTTTGAAGCCTTCCATATTCTTTCGCATTCCTCTTCTACTGTTAACGATCAGCTTCCGTTCAATTCCATGTCCTCTATTTGGAGAAACTTCATTCGTCCCATAGCAAAAGACGCGGCTACGGACCCACAACTAGTTTACCCTAACGAATTTGTGGCTGGCATGTTGACATCGATAAACTTTTTAGCATGTAGACAATATCAGTGTAACTAGGGTTCTGAAGAAGGAAGCCTAAACGCGCTTCCGAAATAGCTATAAACCGATTTATTTATTTAAACTACGATAATGTGTTTTATTTCATGTAATATTCACACGCGCAGTGAGCCGCATAAATCTTTATTATCAATTTCACATGAATATCACTGACGACTACAGTTGTATTTTATTGAATATCTTGCTAGGCACTTTCAATTTATTTTTAATAGATTAAGTTTCCTAATTAATTGTTTTCTATTATAACCAAGGACAAAAGTTTAGGCTTTTGCCTTTAAAATATTTATTAGATCAAGGGCTCTTTTGGCTCTCCTCACTTCTTCACATAAACGCAAATGGCCCTGCTTTTTGTGTCTCTCTTCTCAGAGTGCTCGTAAACTTAGATTTTCCAGCAGATGTATGTTTGGTAATAAGACCAATTATACGCTGTATAAAGCATAAAGTTGGTCTTATGGCGGCAAGAACTAATCAAAATCTTTTCTTTCAATTATTTTTACAATTGTAAATGTGAAGTCAGAAACAATGTGAAATGATAGTGACATATTATATAAATATGTGGATATATATAAATATATGGAATGTGTGTTATGATAAATATATGATAATATGATATGTGTGTTATATATAAATATATGGAAATATGTGGTTACATATTACGAAAATGTGTGGTTACATATTACGGAAATGTATGGTTACATATTACGAAAATGTGTGGTTACATATTACGAAAATGTATGGTTACATATTACGAAAATGTGTGGTTACATATTACGAAAATGTGTGGTTACATATTACGGAAATATGTGGTTACATATTACGGAAATGTGTGGTTACATATTATTATAAAATTATGATTTACATAATTAAGTCAATGAAGTTATTAAGCCTAACTTAGGCTGCCCAAGCGCATTAATGACAGGTAAAAAAAGCCTTTGCCAAGTGTAATTTGTATTTTCGAAAGCATTTTAAAATGAATTTCGCATTTTGTATTGAGAATACATGTTTTCAGGTATTTTGCTCAGTTGTGGTTCTGGGTTGCTTCTCGTTTGGTTATGGGATATCTCATATTTCTTGTTTTGGGTGGTTGTGTGCTCTCTCACTGTTTCATCTCATGAGCAGGCCTCCAACGGAAAAACAAGATGCTCCGGGATTTGTAATTTCGATGCAATAGTGATATTAAACTCCACTAAATTTTCTAACACTTTGCCAAACACTAAAGACACTGAATATATGAAACAAATGTTTGTTCAGGAGAATGTAAAGACCATTTCGGGGGGGTTTCAGGCTTTTTACGACCTCAGATTAAAACTTACGCACGGAACCCACTCTCATTTGAAACATTAAAATGAAATAAAACCGATTGTGGCATTTTTTTTTCTTCCCTTGGTGCTTTAAAATAAAGCGTAAATATCCATATAAATACAAGGTATATTTAAATATATCTTCTACATATGTGCCCATGAATTACTCCAATAAATCAAATTTTAAATATTTGATTCATTAAATATTAATCTCATAAAAATTAAACATAACAGTCGGCTTAGTATAGCGATGCGTAATTTATTTCTATTAAATATTAATTGTTACTGAATTAAAAATTAATAAACATAATAGTTTTCAATTCGTTTACCGATTTTAATTTAAAATAGATCGAAACATTGTTTTAATTTTTAAGGGGACCGGTAAAGAACTCATGTTTGGGGCTAACGAAAGCCCAATTCTCCACTTTGTATAATATCTCCGGCTGTTCTAGCGCCCCATTTTGAGAATAGTTACTTCATGTGAAGTTCACTACATCCCGCCGATAGTAGGACTAGATAGCGTCAATTAAAGCTGTTATCACTCTACTAAAGCACTAGTGTGATTCAGAATCTAAGTAAAGTTCTTGATTTTCTGTATCTCTGAACAGCGTTCGGGCACCTAGTGATTGATGTAATTTAAATTGGCTCGCTTAGAGTGTTCTAGATACAAAATATAAACATTCCTAACCTAGATTTATAGTTGAGCAAATATTTCGTGAATCCAATCTAAAATGCTCTAACTAGCCGTTACTATTTTGATTTAAAAAGTTATTTGGGAGGTGTTTTCCAGAGACAAAACTAATTTTTAAACGTTAAATATAGGGACCTGAATATTACACTGAGTAAAAGAGTATTTTGCTCCGTTATATGTTTACAAAGTTTTAGTATATGTATTTGAGTAATTCTTACTTTCGAAAACCATAAACCTACATGACGAAATATTTTGCTATGTACTCGTGATATGAATTAATTTATATTGTCTCGTGATAGAAGTTTTATTTAAAATTATATTGCTTTTTTCCGTCTCTTCCAATGTTTTTCTCTAGTTCTTTTCTTTCTTTCTCTTTCTGTATAATTAAAGTCATAATAATTCTTACGGCGCGTTTCCCTAGATGCGCATATTTTGCGCCACAACAAAGCAAAATGTGGAGATCAGATTCAGAAAACAAAAACCAATGGGAGCTTTGGTTTTTGTTTTCTGAATCTGATCAGAAAACAACAACCAATGGGAGCGTTTCGAGCATTCTAGGAAAACATTTTTTTAGTCTTCTATTCTATATCTTCTATCTATCTTAGAGTCTTCTATTATTCTATTATGGCTTTTCACATTGTTGCAAAATATTCGCCTCTAGGAAAACGCGCCTTTAAGATTGTCTTTTTTCCTTCATCAAATCAAGGAACGAAACGAAGATCAGTTTAATGTTATTTATCATAAAGAACTTCAAAAACGCGCCATATACACTCCATTCCCTTAAAACTTCAATGGTACAGACCTCGACTCAACAAAAATATATGGAATTGACGGTACTTGCACAATACACTCATAATGGCTGACGATATGTTTGTATTAGAGTATTAAATACTCGTTAAGGAAAGAATGTCTTTTTGGCGCCTGGCGGGAACCAAACCGACATTTTCTTGATTGCTGATCCTTTTCCTCATTAAGCTAATATGGGTAGTTTAATGGATAATAGACCTAACTGGAAAATTAAGATGATGTGGGTTCTGTACATCCCATCACTGAGCTTGAAAATGATTCTTTTCTCGCCATGTATTTATATACTTTTTTATTATGTCATTATACTAAAATATTCCAGAACATCAGTAGAATTATTAAAGAAAGTAAACTAAATTTTCCTCCAAAAGTATCGTTCTAACATTCGTTTTATAAATTCCGCGCTTTTCTGTTAGGTACAGAAACACAAAAGGGGAAATACGTGCTTAAGGAAAGGGAAAAAATGGGATAAATTGGGCCTGTAGCCAGAACGAAGGGTCAACTGGGGCAAGGCAAAAGGGATATGGGGGCACAGGGCGCCGAGAGATTGTGTATAGAACTAGCTCGAGGGGCAGTTGGGGCACAAGTATGAGGCAATTGGGGCGGCACCCCTGTTGGCCTCGGATTGACTACAGGCCTGGTATAAATATTTCTTTCTTTCTAAGTCTCCAAATTTAATTTTTTTCTAAAATCCAATGGAGTATGAAATTTACAACTGGGACGAACTTGGAGAGAAAAGGCATCTTAATATTTTACAATCCGTCCACAATTCAAAATAACGTTGCGCACAAAATGATCTTTAAGCCCTTTCCCACAGGGCTAATGGATGCTTAGACTTTTAAAATTAGCAAGTGTAGCTATCTACAACCTTTCATGGATATGCAATTGATGTGTTACAAAATTCCAACAGCCTTGCGTTCGTTGGAAAAACGACGACTCTAGAGAGAGCAGGATTTGCTTTAATATGATAGATGGGAATGGCACTTAACTGATCATATATCAAAACTAGTTGTTTTACCTACACACAGGTTTACTAGGAAAACGTCAATATTTGGTATAAATATCGATAGAATTTTCACATTCATCATCTACATATACGAGTACTAGACGGATATTTTTAACTTCAAACAAGTTAAACATTAGATAAAAATATTATTATATATGAAGGTGTTATTGAGTTATCACATTATTGTTGTTATATTACTATATATAAAGGTGTTATTAAAAATATTATTATATTGAAGGTGTTATTTTATGAATATGAACAATGAAAAGTGTCTGTTTAGGGCAAGATCATAGCTAGGATTTAATTTCGGGGCTAAAAAATTTTTACCGCATGCATCGATACAATCACAGCATGCAAGGCCGTAGCCAAGTCCCATTAAAAAATTAGTTTCGGGGGCCGGTCCCTAAGGGGTCCCCGTTTTTATACGGGCATTGTTTAAGGACTGCTGTTGTTTCTTCTCTGAGCATACAAAAGAGGAAAAAATATATTCCAAATGGTCGGCACACACAAATGTAATAAAATTTCATACATAAAAAACAATTTACCATCTAATATCATCACCTAATCGACTATGATGAGAAAAATTTCCTGTCTTTAATATAAACTTATTCCAAGTTTAAAATAAATAGGGAGAGAGTTGTGTTTTGCTTTTTTTTTTTTTTCATTTAAATTACAAGTTCGAAAATTGTACTTAATAAATGCTGTTGTGAGGAAGAAATCTTTAATTTTTAAAAGGATCGATTGTGGAGAAATTTAGGAGCTGACCGGTTTCTTTAGAAGGATGCATACAATGGATTTTGAGGGCGCAAGTTCATTGGTCAATAAACTACTAAGAAAATTTCGACAGTCGCCCATGAAAGTGCACCGCCTCGGGGCAGTCTGGCCCCGGAGGTATCATCTCGATAGAGGATTATCACGGTTTTTATTTTGTCAGGTCATTCTGTTGCTTAAATATCTTGTTTGGAGCAGAATGACCTTTGCTCTTCTTGCGCCAAAAAATCACAACAAACCAACATGATGCTTAAATTATCTCCTATAAAATTCATTTCATGCCCAGCAAGGAGTGCTGAGTCGTAACATTATGCTCTTCAGCCAATGATTAGATACTCTTAACATCATTAATACATAGTTTTCTGTTTCTGGTTCTCATTCCTCGAGTGGAATATGTATTTGATTGTTAATCTCTTTCGTGCAAACAACTTTAAATTGTACATTGCAATAATTCAAATCAAATTTTGAATATATCATAAGCTTACGAAATCACATCACATGCAAATCTTCGACATGTCAGTAAAATTTCATACGTGCCAATAGATTCAACCACTCCTGAGCTGAACGAAATCCTGAATATTTCGGAATCAATCTTTGCAGTTCGACAATTCTGTAATCTGTTAATAAATAAAGCATGTTGATAATAATTAATTACGAAAGTATATATCAGTCTTATATAATTTAGCATATATGTAGTATCGGTAGGGGCCCATATGAATACTTCTGTGGGGGGGGGCAAAGAAATATTATTACCTTCTTCTTAAGGCTGTCAAACATTTTAGTGAATGTACAAGATACCAAAACGCTACAAAAATAATTGATACTGCTTGACAATTAGTAATGAGCTAAAAAGTACCCTATTTTAAAATGTGACTGTAAAACTTTTGAAAATAAATGCACGACAGAACCTTGCAAATCAAATTTTTGAACGGCTGAATGGGGGTACGTGAGTCCATTGTCCCCCATATGGGCGGCCACGTGTTGAATCGGGCATAAAAACAGATTGATAAATCGAAATTTGCTGCTTCAGGAATACTCTAGGTTGGTAAGGGAGTTCCCTTTCTGCTTTTTATTTGAATAAATTGGCCCTGCGGTGGCGCAGTGTGGTAACGCGTTCTCCTAGTGCGCCGCTAATCCGGGTTCGACTCCCAGCAGTGCAAAAAGAACGCTTACTCAGAGATCTCATAAAGATCGCACTGCTCACTGTAGTCCGGGGTTTGGTTCCCTAGGCCTTAAGAGGTTCGGATTCCTCGGAAAACAGTAGGTCCCGGCGCAGCATGACCACTGTAGTCTTTGAGCCGTAAAACCAAAAAGAAAGCGAATGCTTTTTATTTTAATAAATAAGGGTCCTGCGGTGACGCAGTGTGGTAACGCCTTCTCCAAGTGCGCCGCTAATCCGGGTTCGACTCCCAGCAGTGCAAAGAACGCTTACTCCGAGATCTCATAAAAATCTCACTGTAGTCCGGGGTTTGGTTCCCTAGGCCTTAAGAGGTTCGGATTCCTCGGAAAACAGTAGGTCCCGGCGCAGCATGACCACTGTAGTCTTTGAGCCGTAAAACCAAAAAGAAAGCGAATAACTAAGGTTACTTTAATCGACTCAAGAACCAATTCGAAATTAGCCGTGCTGTGCAATTTAGTTAAAATCTTCCTTTTAAGAAATTAATAAGCCAGCGGTTCTTTAACCGTGGTCCGCGGACCACTGGGAGTCCGCGGGGCTGAATCAAGGGGTCCACGATATTCTCCCAGTGTTCTAAAAAAGTTCGGATAAATACTATGAAAAGAACATTTGCTATTTAATACTAGGAATAAATTATGAGAGGACGAAAAATTTCTTCCTTAAATGGTGAAAATTAGTGATGAAACACTAGAAATAAATATGTATGATGCAAATTCTGGGCTTTAAACTTTGAGTTAATTCTTGGGGGTCCGCGAGGACAAGTTATCTCTGAACGGGTTCCGTGGTCTAGGAAAGATAAAGTGCTGAAATAAGCTATTTGACAAACGTAGCTTCATGAAAATCAGATATAGTAAAACCCCGAATTCGCGTATTTCGGGAAACCGTCAAAAAAGACCCACGATGGGTGAATGCTTATCAAATCACTTAATAATTCTTGTTTGGGACTTTAGAAAAAATCGTCTAAAGAGGAGAGGAACGTATTATTGGGAAACACAAAATCGGGTTTTCAATCTATGTGTATTCAGAAATTATATATCTCATTTGGTAGGCTGCATTAACTAAGCGATTATATGCCTTAACTACATAAATAATTTAAAACAATTTTAGCCTTGGCTTAAGTTCAAACTTTATAAATGACTTAATATATGTTTGGTCGATAAATCCGTGAGTGGCTGGCCTGGATTAAACGTGGCTATTTTTGATTTACGTGACTGAAAGAAAAGTCTTGTAGCTGGAGCCAAATGGTAAATGCACAGAATAAAAGCCACACCGATTCAAGTTCTTCAATCACGTTAAGTAATAACCATCTAATCGTTTCGTTTGTTTGGATTTTTATGGCGCAAGAGCATCTGGGCTATACTGCGCCAAGAAAGAGAAGTGTCCTGTCCCCGATGGGCTTTCTTGGCGCAGTATAGCCCAGATGCTCTTGCGCCATAAAAAAGCCAAACAAACAAATCGTTTAGATGGATATTGCTTAACGTGATTGAAGGATTGCTTAAGAAGTAGTTTCCAGCACTCGTCGTAACGTCATAGGATTTGACGTTTTGGGAAAAAAAGCTTTGTTTAAATTTTAGTTTCACAAAGGATACGACATCTTACTGCTTAGATTAAAATACGATCTTCAGATGACAACCCCACGCTGCAAGTATTTGGCCACTGTGTTCTTTTTACTGAGAATCTTTATTCCTTTTTGTTTTACCACCGATTGCAAGGTGTTAAAATATTCCCTTTTTTTCAGGTTTGGAAATGTTTGAGCTATGATTTATTGAAAAACCTTATAGATCTAGGGTCAAGGATATTAACGATACGTCACGAACATTTCGTGCGTAGTCTATAAAAGACGATGTATTTTGTCACATATATACTAATATAAATTTTTTTGTCAATTTTCGCGGAGAAAATTCAGTACTGAATTTTTTTTCCATACAAACCTAGTTTTAGCTTTTCTTAGCATTTTTTGTTTAACAGCATTTCAGTTCGTTTTTTCATAATTCAGTTTTTATTTTTTCTCCCCGTCTTGAAACATACTGTCTGCTTTCTCTTTTCAAATAGAGGTCTATTAAACGAAACATTTGTATTTAAAAATTAGTATCACATGCATCTCATATTGTCTCTCCAAAAGTTATCACCTTTACTGGTTTAATAATTCTTCAGTAGTTCGATTTCAATAGCTCTTCAGTCGTTCGATTTCAATAGCTCTTCAGTCGTTCGATTTCAATAGCTCTTCAGTCGTTCGATATCAATAGCTCTTCAGTCGTTCGATTTCAATAGCTCTTCAGTAGTTCGATTTCAATAGCTCTTCAATAGCTCTTCAGTAGTTTAGTAGTTGAGCCAACTGTCTCAACTCCCGGTAAACGTGTTGCACCCTGATTCGAAGGGCTTGTTAAGCTTCTATCCTGTCCTTCGCACCCTGGTTCGAAGGAATTATTAAGCTACTATTCTTAGCTTAGTCTTAATACATGTATTCAAGGAATATCGTATACAAACCATGCTTTTTTGCATATTTCAACTCATGCTTAATTGCTTGCAAACATAATGAAAAGAACTTGCTGGGAGGCTGAAGCATGTCAGCGGATGATGGATTTCTTATGTGGTTTAATTTAGTTCAAACTAAGTTACTATTTACAAAAGTGAAACACATACCTACCTTTCTACGTGTTTTTTGGATGTTACTACAACAAAATCTGGCAGAATAAGATATACTAAACCATTCAAGGTACTTTGAAAATCGATAATTTGAAAAAAGGAGACTCAAATAAAATTGTATTCTAAAATGTCCTTTGCACTCGATGCAAACCCGTCCTACCGCTTCATAGAGATGAGTGAATCTATAATGTTCGGGAAAGTAAATGTATAAAAAAAAAACTGTGCGCCAATACATATGCATCTTATTAAGGTAACAGTTTTTTCATATTAGCCGATGATGTGGCAACAGTAGATGTTAAATTATTCGTAAAGAAAAGAATGATTTTCCGGCGCCTGGTGGGACCCGAACCCACGATCTCCTGATTGGTCAGGTGCTCCTGACCGGCAATCAGGCCCTAACCCGGACTTCAGTAACCTAGCTGCTTACTGAAGTCCGGGGATATTGTCCCCAAGGACATAAAAAGTTGGAATTACTTGGCAAAATATAGGACCACTGCCATATGGTGGCATGATGATAAAGCCTTCTTCTGTTGTGTCATTAACCCGGGTTCGATTCAGTGATATTCTAGAACGTATGCCGTTTGTTTGTCCGCTGTGGTTCGATGTTTGATGCTCCTTAGAAACATAGGTTAGGAGTCAAGGACAGTAAAGGACAGTCTGCCCTTGCGCCATAAAGCTCCCAAAGTCAAGTCTCTAGCCACATGACAGTAACAACGCAGTCGTAGGAGTGTTGTATACTTTCGATTTGCTATTTAGTTTCGCATAGAATGCTTACCAGATATGAAATATAAGCATTCCATACTTTGATGGCTCATTTATGACTTTCATTAGAATACTTAGGTATTTTATACAATGTCTAATTTCACATTTTGACACGTAACGTGCATATATAAGAAACAATTACAAAAATTTTATTGGTGCGGTCAGTTCATAAAAAGTTGTAAAATAGCTCCTGAGTATCACTGTATCGTCCACTTGGAGAAACTTGTGTCGCACAGACAAAGACAAATACACTTAATTCTGCGTCGACCCAATTAAATTTCCAATTGATGCAATGGCCACGCCGACCGACATAAACAAAAGCCATTACGTTCTGATGATTGTCACGTGCATGCTATTGATATAGCAATTAGCAACGATTTTATATATTAACTGCACCAATAAAATTTATATAAATTTTTCTTCCATTTGATTAGAGCAGTGTGTCATCATTAAACAGTATCATACATATTTATACGTTAATTATGTGAGATGCTGGGATATAAGATATGAACTAATTTAGCAGATGAAGTTCTTGTTATCGAAATCTAGGTTTTTAATTCCAATTTCATGCTTTTAAATGCTTTTTGAAACAGCAATTCTTACCAATACCTGCAGAAAATGCGGACATTTCAATCCTTGTTTTTTCTTTGGTGTGCTTTGTTAGTTTCATTCGCAGAAAATATGTGAAGAATGTTAAAATAGAACTCACATATTTGAGAGAATTTTTCATATTTTTGTGCAAAGTTGTCTTCATTTCTAAAGTTTCTATTGAAAAATTTGGCTTTTATTTTTTGGGAAGAAGTTTCTAGAAGAATTGGAGGTCTTTGCGAAAGAGAATTTTTTCTTGTTGGTAGAAATTACATGTCTTATACGTTATTTTTAGTGCTCGATTAAGATTGCTGTGCCTGCTCGTTAGGCTTGGAGAGTCATAAATGTAAATTGGAATATTTATTTCCTATAAACGTGCTTTGAAATTATCTGAGAGATTTCATCATTTGGGGAACTAAATATATGCAATTTATTTCTGCAAGGGCTTAAGTTTCTTCAAAATACTTTTTATTCGCCGAATGCAAGGTTCTCTCATAAATCTTTATTTCATTTCCGTTTTTCTTCATATGTAAAATTTAGAAATATCAGATAGCAGGCACGTATAATTTTTTGTTTTCGGGAACTACTAATTGCCATTTTATAGCGCTTGTTTAATTCTTTATTAATTGTGTTTATTAAACAGAAAATCTCTAAACCAGTTAATCCCAAAATGAAATTTGAACTGCCTAAAATTTTATATTACACACGCTATTGCATTTATAATGGTAAAGAGGATGAATCATCTTTTTTTGCCTATCTTAAGCTCGTATACTTTTAAGGCACATTTTCATTTCCATAAAACTATCCTTATTAAAAGAGTAGGTTTAAGCATAGAAAGACACGAGTAAATTTTATGAAAACATTCCGTTTTGTATAGAAACACTACCTTATAAAGAAAACCAACATCATATGGGTCTTCTTTGTGGCAATTAGCGAAGAAAACTCAATGATATGTGAATAGGTTTGATATTAACATTGAACAATTCATTGTGCAATGCTCTTTTCCGAAATGTTTGAGATAGACATTGCAATTCGGGACTTTCTAATTTCTTCTACAGCAATTAGCACAAGCAACGGGCCTCCTTTTTACACCCTTAATATTTCTTATTTTTTATTTTTTCATCTTCTGTGTGTAAAAAAAAGCGACACTATATTGTAGCAGAACAAAAAACGTTTATTCATTGTCTCCTTCAAAATCAAAACTCCAGTGGCATGGTCTATATTCATAACAAGAAAAAAGGGAAAAAAGCTTATGCAAATGCATAATTAAAATTATAAGCAAAAAATAGTTTACCATAATATCATTTTCAAACTAAAAATAAATTATTATTATTATTAAAAAATTAGTTCCTAAATAATCAAATATAAAATTTGTTTCCTTCTCAATATTCATTATTCGTCGGCAGGATGCCATGAGGTGACAAAGAAGCGGGGGTACGATAGCTGGAAAAAAATTACAGTACCTTAGAAAACGTCGAAGTATAAAAAAAATAAAGGATATGGATAAGTTATTTGCAGCCCCATATATTTATGATGGTCTCAAAGAAAGTTCGAAAAATTTTTTGAGAAGTATAACTAGAAAATGAAAAATAATATTTCCATAAAAAAAGGAATTTGCAAGTCTAATAGAGGCATGCAGCTTCAAGGGAATAAGATATGCACTTTGTAAAGGAGCATACGTCATACAAATAGGGGTGGTTGCTGTTGAGTGCAATAAGAAATTCCTAAATCAGAAACGGATGCAACATAAATATTTTACGTTCAAAGTGAAAAAACTTACGATCACTTTGATGGCTCTGATATTGGACGCACGCCCTTTGCTTTTTCTCATCTTTCTTGAAGCAAAAGCAAAGTCTGCATTTTTACAAGTTAAGCAAAGGAAAATTTTTATTCCTATTTAAATAAAACATAGTATCACGAGCT
>QLNU02004940.1:0-15825 GCA_006491805.2 Dysdera silvatica | reverse complement strand
TGGGAAGGGTGGCCGCCGGAGGCGGCGCTGTAATCCAAGACAGGACGCTTAAACAGCGTACTCAGCCGCCGAAGGCCACTTTGTTGGAGTAAAGGGGGGAAAGTCGATCGTACGCGGCACACAGGGATGCCCGCTTGCATGATTGTCTTCATGCAACGTAACCGAAAGGAATTTAACCCTTATGCCGAATACTGATTTGATATCCAGCCAATCATCAGCCGAATAGCTATCATAAGACCAGGAAGACAAAAAACTAGTTAAATTAGAAGAATTGAGATTCTGTGAAATATACCCTTTTTCCTTTTAATCAGGTTTAGAAATACATAAATTTTTAATAAGTGTTTGAAATATTTTAAAAAAATTGCAGCAACTTAGATTGTAAAACATCGTAAACCTTGATTTTAGTCATTTTAAAAATATATATACACAAATTTGGTTTTAATTAATGATATATACAAATATATGATTCTCGTCATATAATTGTTGAAATAAATGCTTTACTTATTTATGTACAGGCCCTGCGATGAAGCAGTTATAACACGTTTGCTTATCATATGGTTATCCCAAGCTCAACTCAAAATAGTGACAGCAAACAAACAAACCCAAAATAGAGAGAGAGAGAAAGGCCTGCCGGTTAATTACTCCTCATAGTCAGGAGGTTGATTATTCTCTAGTATTATTACTAATGCAGTATTTTAATTACTATTAGCACCATTTTATATATAGGTATTGTCTGTACATAAAATGTTGCTGTTGGCAATTTATTCAAACTTAAAATGCTTTACACATTAAGTCTGATTATCGGCATTATAACATTTAGTATTTTCAGGTATCAAGATTGTAAAAACAAAAAGTACTCTTAACGAAATATTACGCTATACAGTGAAGACTTTTTACATTCACAGTAAAAAAAGTTTTGATTAGTTTAAAAAATTATGTAAAACAAGATATAACATATGAATAATAAAAGTATAATTTCAATGAATTAAATAATGGGATTTAATTTTGTTCCCAATTTTAAACGTGACAAATGCATTTCATTTACATTTTTAATAAAAGTTGAAGGAAGTTGATATTCGGCTACCGAATATTCAGTATTTGGCCTCAAAGCTGGCCGAATATTCGGTATTCAGCCGAATCACAATCCGTGCCATTCCTAATTCAGTGGCAGCAAAATTTATATTGGGCCGTTTTAAAGCACTCAGGAGCTCTAGGCTCGATCACACACACACACACACGTATGTATATTTATTTATTTATTTTGGCGGGGGGGTCCTTTTCAATATTAACTTTTAAAATTGCGCATTTTTTGCAATAGGAAAAATATGCTAACTTAACAAGCGATAGTTTGTTCATAAAAGCAAACCTAAAATAACAAACAGGAAATAATATACCTTTCCAGTTTGGGAGTTCCTCTGCCCTGCTGGCCCACCCGAAAATACGGTACTGAGTAAAATGGCACTTTGACAATATTAACACCTGTTGAAGTTTAGCCCTTAGAAAAAAACATAGATTTGTCATTGGTATCTTCGGTACAGATGTTCTTGAGTACTACCCACTCAAATTTTGTAAGAATAATGCTATAAGATGATAAGCGTTTAAATATCTGTCATTTCTGCAGCTGTATCCCAATTTCGTAATAGAATGAAAGGTGGTAACGTTCATATTTCTAGAGTTGCCACGTATGCGCCTTGTCACCCCATTTGCAAACTAAGCATGACTAACTGAAGCATAAAAACAAAATCAACTTCTGATGTACTTTAGCTTATATACACTGCTGAGCAAAATTATAAGTTCACCTGAAATTTGTTAAAAACTGAAGGCAAAATTGTGTCCTTCAAGTGTAAAGAATCGGCAATTACTTTAATATGTTTGACAATATTTCTCACAATATTACACACATTTTCAGTGACTTGCTGTAGACGCATACAAAAAAAACCCAACATGTTATTCATATAAACAGAGTTATAAGTTCACACTGATTTTCGTAACATAAGCAAACAACTTACATAATTTTAATACTTTATAGGACCTGCATTATTCTTTATTACTTCAAAAATACGATTTGGCATGGATTCAACTAAAATCTTATGTTTAAAAGAGTCTCATATGGAATATGATCCATTCTTCTCTGATTGCTAATTTGAGTTCGTCAATCGTAGACAATCGTCTTCCGTCATTGTACATTTCCTTTGAAGGTATGCTCCATAAATTTTCTATGGAGTTAAAGTCTGGTGAACGTGAAAGCAAGGCAATTGCGTCAAAATTCTGTTTTTTTTTTTAGCTAATCTTTTTTACATACTGAACGATAGACAGATACATCATCCTGCTGAAATTCGTCATTTTCACCACCTAAAATTTCACTATAAGCGTGTAATTGATTTCTAAGTACTGTGAAGTATTGTTGAGATTTAATTCGTGTATTCGGAAATACAATATCAGTTTTCCTTGAGCAGAAAATCCTGCTTAAACCATAACCAAACTACCTCTCACTTGCCGGGTCATTTGCATTTCATGTTCGAATCTTAAATCATGCCAGCACATATTACGGTTATCCGACCCATCCAAATTGAATTTTTTTCCATCAGAAAATATAACGGAATACCATTCCTAGGTCCAACTTATGGTCTTTCTGGCAAAACTTGAACAATCGTTTTTATGTTTTAAAATTAGTGGTGGTTTTCGACATATTTTTATATATATAATACCCGAAGAATTCTGAAAAATTCTAAAAATTGTCCTTGAACATGAGACATTTAGATTGTCCTTTATTTTTGTCGTGGATAATTTCATTATTGTTACAAGCCCATTAATTCTACTGAAAACTAAAACCTTGTAACAATCATGATACACACAAGATATACCATAGCAATCTCTTTTAAAATATATTTTCATATGATATATTATAATATATTTTTATTTTTAACGACAAAGATTACAATTTCCATTGTCACGTACGATTTTATACAAAACGAAACATTTAAAATAAATTTCTACAATAATTTATTTTGAAAAAAAAAACCCTATTTTTAATGGGATCCCCCAAGCCTGAGCCCCCCCCCCACTATCCCCAATCTGTTTACGCCTCTGCCCTTAATAATAATAATAAAATTTATTCATTACAGTACAGTTCGCATACTGACACAGTTTTCATATAGATTCTCATCAATACACACTTAGTCACAGAGTACCAATAATAACCAATATACCAGTAAATAATCACTACATCAATACATTAAACAAGACGCTAAAGGTCGTCAGGATTGCCTCAAAGGAGCAAAACTGCCGATGATGACCGAAACTACTGCGCATGTGCGTGGACTCTGTAAATGCTCTTAGGTACTAGTAGTGCCGAAACACGATGTAAAATAGCTAGATCTTCTAGCATATAGTCGGTCGATAGCGGGAGTTCGTGGTTTTTAGGACTTAACACTTACAGGAATTTTCCGCAAGTCCACGCACATGCGCAGTAGTTTCGGTCAGCATCGGCAGTTTTGCTCCTTTGAGGCAATCATGGCAACCTTTAGCGTCTTGTTACATTAACACAATGTAGAAGAGGCCCCGGAGAACATGCATTCAATATAATCTGCTCCAGACCTAATATAATTAATTTCTGGTATATCTCACTCAATCTCCAATCTAATTCATCATTCTTTCGCTTCATCTTAATTAATATTTATTTAGTTTTTATTTAAATAATTTTATGTTATTTATGATAAGGAATTGTCTTTCTCAATAAAAATTTTACTAGCGGTATTTTTTTTAAAATTTAAATGTGTTTTTTGTGCAAGTTTTGGTACAATTTACATATATACATACATTTATATTTACAAATTTAATTAATTTCATGGTCTCCATTAATCGATTAAGAATTAACTAGTGACACTTTAAACTCTGAATTATTTTTTGTACGCAAGTCGCACCCAGTTGGAAATTTTCGCCCACTTGTACGCAAGTCACACAAAATGCTTCAAAATTTAAAGTGTACGGAAATCGCAAGTACGCAAGTCGGACAACACCCAGGCAAACGCATAAGCGCACTTAAAGATAACCGTAACCGAAAACACATCCATATGACTACAGGACTGTAAGGTTGCCTACGATCAATTTGTGCGAATTTTCGATATAAAGAAATAAAGTATGTACAGGATAAAATGAAGTATGTAATAAAATATGTAATAAAGTATGAAATAAAATATGTAATAAAGTATGAAATAAAATATGCAATTTTGTATGAAATAAAGTACGCAACAATGTATTAATAAAGTACGTATGTAATATATAACAATGTATGAAAAAGTATGTAATTATGTATGAAATAAAATATGCAGTTGCGTGTGAAATGAAACACGTAATCTTGTATGAAATATAATATGTAATTATTATAAAATTCTGTAATAATATATGGTAAATAAAGTACAGTAAAATGGTAAATAAAGTAAAGTTAAAGTAAATAAACAATTTACTTCGAATAATTTTCTTTTTTTTTTTAATTTTAATGTTATTATATTTAATAAGGCCGGTACACTAAATTTAAATATGATGAAAGTGTAAAGAAATGTTTAATGAAAATTTTCACATACATTAAACATATTTCACAAAAATACAAATTTACACAAAAATACAAAAATGCTAAATTTGGTGCACAAGATGAGTGTCACAAAACACAGTACACAAGATGAAATGCACAAAATATAGCACAGTAAATGGAATTCATAGGATACATTGCACAAAATGAGATGCACAAAACCCAATATGAGTTATACAAAATATATAAAATATAGTGCACAATAACGAAGTATGCGAAATACGAAATAAAGAAGGCATGGGGGGTGTTTAGGCCGGTGAAGTTTTGAAGAAAGGGATAAACAGGCTGATGTAATAAATAAACTAGCAAAAATCATAAGACATAGCACAGATATCAAGGGCGTAGCCAGGACTTAATTTCTGGGGGGGGTGTTCAAAAATTCTTACAAAACAACATTGAATAAAGATGTTTCACATTGATTGTAAAGAAGAAATATAAATACATCATACAAAAATAAACGAGCAAATATCAATTTTGCCTTCGGACATCATTGTAAAAAATTTTCTTGTAGAATCGAAATTTGAGTTTTTATAATGTTACCCTTGTAAAGAAAAAGCTTCCAATTTATTTTTCTTTATTCTCAAATGGGTGGTCTCCAAAACTAGAGCTTGTTATCAGAATTTTAATAATTATTCAAACTTTGAGAGATTTTTCTCTCTATTTTTCAAGCTTGACAAGTACAGTAAATACACTTACTTTTTTTGGTCTATTGCAAATGTAGTCTCGGGACCGGTCCCTAAGTTTTCCCTAAATGATCCTACGGGCATGATATAGAGAGGTATATCATATATATAGATCATATGGATATATAGAGAGATATATAGAGGCATGATATAGAGTGCATATATATAGAGATATAGTAATATATGCTCTACATATAATGCTATATCAGAGATGGGCATGCATGAGGTCAACGAGAGCTGCATTCCAATTTGTCATATATTATAAAGAGCCACACCATAGTTACATAGTATTAAATACACAAATTTAATTAATATGGTTACATATTGTACACAAGTCTTAAGTGCTATGAAAAGTATACATATAAGAAAATATAATTAAGAGAAAGAAAATACAAAATAATTATTTCAAAATTTAATATTAACTCCTAGAAGTACCTATCTACGCAACCAAAGGTCTATTTTCGAAGCGATTACGTACCACTTGTACTCTTAATTTACCGATTCACGTTCTTAGTTAGTCAATTTCACAAGATTCGTAAAAAAGTTCTGAAAAAAAAAAGGATTTAAATTTTTGATGGGAGCCGCACTTAACTCAACGAAGAGCCGCATTTGCCCACTCCTGTACTATACAGATATCTAATACTATATAGATATCTAACACTCTAAAGATATCTAATACTCTACAGCTACCTGATGCTATACAGATACCCTATATTATACATAGACTACACAGATGTCTGATGCTATATAAATATCCGATACTATACATATAGATACTATACAGATATCTGATATCATGCGTATACTATACAGATATAATAATCTTCATACACAGTACAGCATAAATTAAAAGTGTTTAATGAAGGAAAGAATCACTCCTTGAAATGAATGAGAATAAAAACTAATTCACATGAAGGAAAAATCCATCACATTTTCATTTCGTGAATAAGTAAATATCTCAAAAGAACGAAAATGAGCCAAAAGAGTGCCTTTATTTAAAAAAAGACGAAACAACACACTATTCATCAAAGTGAATGACTTTTCGCAGCTCTTGTATGAACATTGTTCCAAAACGTAAGTGGCAATCATAATTTTAGATTTTTTTTCCCACGCTTCTCATCTTTCTTTTTTTACAGATTTATAAGGTTTCTTGTCAATTATGAAGTGAGGAAACTCTTTCTGAGGAATTTTATAGCTTTAGCTTCGTTACTTTCGCAAAATATCCAATTTCTCAACGATATCTTCCATGAAAAGCAATAGAATAGACTCTCGATTTTACTCGTAACGACTCCAAAAAAGTTCGTAAAATTAAAAATTCGTAAATGGAAATTAATACTAGTTTTATTGGAACTCTTTAAGGAGTAACGCAATAATTCGTAAATTGGAGGAGCGTAAAAACGCTGTATACTGTAATGACTTCTTGCTTCACTAGTAGTAATTCGCAGACGAAAAAATTTCTTCTGTTTCGTCATAGTTTTCCATCATTGGGACTGAATTTAACACTCCGTAAATAAAGGTTTCAATCAGTGGTGTAGGAAATGGATGGGCTCAGGAAGCTCAAGCCCCCATTTGATAGTAAAATACATTATATTCTCATAGGCCATATCACAAAATCTTCTTTAAAAGCACTTGAGCCCCTCCCCCATAGACGCTTGAGCCCTCATGGGCTTTGAATTGCGACGGTAGTTGTTTCAATTAGCGTATCTATATTTTTTCGTTCATGGTAGTTGGAGGGACTAGTACAGAATACGGTAAATCCGCCAACTTCTACGTAACTCCGCCAACTACGTCAACCCCGCCGCAATTCTGTCAAGTATGACAACCACTCACTGATGCAACTTCACTGACGCATGTAAGTATAATATTTGTTACAATACTAAAATTGCAATTAATTGCTTTTTCAAAATGGCGGAATTGCAGCGCGGTTGTCATACTATATATATATATATATCATCATCATCATATTCAACCATTATCTATCCACTGCTGGATGAAGGTCTCTCCAAATGCTTTCCACACAAGTCTATCCTGGGCCATTCGTTTCCACGTCACCCCAACCTGTTTTCTTATTTCATCCACCCATCTAGTTTGAGGACGTTTTCTAGGTCTTCGGTGGTCTCTTGGAATCCAGTTCAGAATTTCTGTTGTCCATCGTTGATCAGTTCTTCTTGCAATATGCCCAGCCCATCGCCATTTCAGTCCTTTTACTTTAACAATGATGTCCTCTACTCTAGTTTGCTCTCTCACCCAAGTGTTTCTTTTTCGATCTCTCCTAGTTATTCCAAGCATGCACCTCTCCATGCTCCTTTGCGTTGTCTGTAACTTTCGTATTGCTCCAACTGTTAGACTCCATGTCTCTGATCCATAAGAGAGGACTGGCAATACACACTGGTTGAAGACCTTTCTTTTTAGACACAAAGGCAATTTCCCCTTCAGGATAAAACTGTTTCTTCCAAATGCACTCCAGCCAAGTTTAATACGTCTGTTGAGTTCTTTCATAATGTTGCCATCCATTGAAATCAGCTGGCCAAGGTAAATATATGAATCAGCAATTTCTAGCTCAATGTTGTCAACTTGTATTTTTGTTTCCTCTACAAAATTATTGAACATGATCTTAGTTTTTTGTAGGTTCATCTTGAGTCCAACTTCTTTACTTCTAGTTGAGAGCTCCTGTACCATGTCTTGGAGTTCTGATGGGTTCGTTGAAAAAATAACAATGTCATCAGCAAACCGCAGATGATTTAAATATTCACCATTTATTTTTATTCCCTTGTTATTCCAATTTATCAGCTGAAAAATCATCTGTAAAGCTGAAGTAAAAAGTTTTGGAGAAATGGTATCTCCCTGCCTCACCCCTTTGCCAAGTTTGATAGTTTTGGTATCTTTATGTAACCGAAATTTTGCACTTGCATTTTTATACACACGTTTCACCATGTCAATGTACACATCCTCGATGTCTGTTGATCTTAAAGAGTTGATGACTGCTGATGTTTTAATAGAGTCAAAGGCCTTCTCATAGTCAATAAATGCAACACACAATGGAAGTTCATATTCATGTGTTCTTTCAATTAATTCTCTTAATACTTGAATATGGTCCACTGTACTGAATCCACTTCGAAATCCAGCTTGTTCTCTTGGTTGAGCTGCATCTAATTTTTTCTGCAGGCGATGTGTTAGCACTTTTGTGAAGATTTTATAAATAGCAGGTAACAAGCTAATTGGTCGGTAATTTTTCAAATCCTCTTTATCACCTTTTTTATGCAAAAGAATTACTGTTGCAGAATCCCATTGGTTTGGTATGTTACCGCTGTTAAGACATTTGGTAAAGAATTTTGCAAGTATGTCTTCTACATATTCTCCAGCTTCTTTTAGGATATCTAATGTAATACCATCATCACCAGGGGCTCTTCCTTTCTTCATATTTTTTATTGCAAATGAAACTTCTTCTTTTAAGATTTTAGGAGCTGTTCCTTCGACTATTTCGGCGTCTTCGTTTAATCCACTGTTACTTTCATATAGTTTTTTGTAGAATTCTTCAACTCTTCTAAGTATTTCTTCCCTATTTCTTGTTACGGTGCCATCCTCTCCTTTTAATGCAATGATGTGTTTCTTCCCAACAGATAAACTTCCTTTAACAACCCTAAGGCTCTTGTTGCTTTCAATGGCCTTCCTTACTAACTCACAATTGAATTTTCTTATATCTTCTTTCATGCTTTTGCGCAGAGTTTTACAAAGTTCTATGTACTCAATCCTGGAACTGGTATTTTGATTGTCCACCTTCATATCTCTTCGCCTTTTCATGAGCTGTTTCGTCTTCTCAGATAATTTGCTATTGTGCTTTTTACAGGTTACACCACCAATTTCCCCAGCAGTTTCAACTATTGTCTTAACAATGTTTTCATTTGCTTCTGAGATATCAATTTCTTCAATAAGTCCTTCCAGTGCAGAAAAGCGATTTTTTAATTCCAACTTGAATGCCTCGGTATTTACTTTCAGTTTCATTAAATCCACCCTCTTACTTACTTGTTTCCTAATGACCTTCTGCCTTTCTAGTTTAGTATTTAAGTGCACTTTACATCTCACCATTCGATGATCACTTCCAGTATTAAATCTGTTCAGTACGCTGCAATCTTCAATAATTGATTTCTTGTTTGCCAGGATATAGTCAATTTCACTAGTTCCCCCATTTGGGTGTTTCCATGTCCATTTTCTTTGCGGTTTCTTCTTAAAAAATGAATTCATGATGCTAAGATTTTCAGCTTCTGCAAATTCGATGAGTTGATCGCCACGTTCATTCCTTTCCCCATATCCGTATTTACCAACCGATGTCTCTCCTTGTTCCTGTTGTCCAATTCTTGCATTGAAATCCCCCATGATGAGCTTGATATGTTGTTTCCCTTTGGTGTGTAACTCTTTGATTTCTTCATAAAATTCTTCAACCTCTTCGTCGGTATGGCTTGATGTTGGTGCATATACCTGTACTATCTGAAGTTGGTATCGCTGGGTTAGTTGAACAACGAGCCTCGCTGCTCGATCTGATGTACTTTCAACTTCCAGAAGACAGTCTTTAATTCTTTTGTTGATTAAGAAGCCAACACCACTTGTTCTTCCAGTTTCCGTTCCTCTATAATAAAACAAATGTCCACTTTTAAGTTCCACCAACTCTTCACCTTTTCTTCTAACTTCACTGAGTCCTACAATGTCCCATTTGATCTTGTCTAGTTCCTCTTCCAATTCCTGAAGTTTTGCTTCAGAAGCAAGGGATCGTCCATTATACGTTGCCAAGGTCAATAACAAACGGCAGCCTGGGCCATTCCAGTGATTCTTAGCACCCCCTGCTTTCATGCCACACTGACCGCTGCCTTGATCAGGAGCACTCCAGCACCTGGAGACTAGGGGCCATGGTTTCTGGTGTGTCAACATAATGGAGGAATTAGCCATAATTTCACCACGCTGGCTAGACGGGTTGGTGAATTAGCCCTCCCCTTCCGCCTTTCTATCCGTGCAGCAAATATTAATTTGCCACATAAATAGAAAGCTCAGCCTGCACCACTTGAAGGCGGGGTAGGACACTAGGTTACTGGCCTGGCCGGTTCCACACATCGTCACATACGTTCAGCGTGTGGGTCTCCTTCCAGTTAGATACCAGCAACCCTTTTGCAGGCCATATATATATATATATATATATATATATATATATATATTAGTGCAGTAATTGGAGAGTCCCAAAAGTAAGTAAAATGTAGTTACCGTAATATAGCAAAAGTTGTTAAAACCTAAGGGGCCCCCTACTTCATCAGGGCCCATGAGCAGATGCTAGTAGGGACAGCTACTACGCTCAGGAAGGTCCGTATTTATAAATGGGCACGTTGGGCAAGTGGATAGGGCGTCAAATGTTTAGAAACGCAAAAAGCGGCAAACCTTTTCTTTTAATTATAATTTACCTAACGTAAAATTATGTCGTTCCACACTTCCTGAGAAAGCGCCGTTCACACTTTTTCTCCACATTTTAAATTCTGCAAAAAACGTCAGTTCAACTGCTCTGCCTCCATTGAACATCGAAACGAAATAAACAATTTCGTAGTCAAATAAACTAAAATTATTTTACTAAATATCTTTATTATACCTGATAATAATGCACATAAGGTAATCATGAATGTCGCCCTCTCTACATCCAGCGCAGTTTTCGTCGTATTTGAGAGGGAGGAAAGAAAGAGAGAACTTTATTTGTTTCTGATAGTAAAGCGGGAGAGGGGCATGGGCATAACTAGCTTGGAAGTCTAGTGGGGGGCTAATTTTTTTCTATGGAGGTTAGCTCCATAGTAACGCCAATGGAGGACGCTCCAAAATCTATTGTATCCAGGGCGCCTCGTAACCTAAATCCTGTATTTACAGAGGTTAATCCACCACCTTCCCGATGTTTGCATTTCGAAATCCAGTAAACTTGACTGCGTATAAATAATCAATAGTACGAAGGCCACGATATTCATGCGGTCCCCCTCCTTAATGACCAACAAGATACGCATGACTTGTGGTTGTATGTAACCACACAAATAATGCAGGGTAAGTAAATAAAAGCAATTCGCGCATATTAATTTTCTAAAAAATAGGTTGATTGAATGAACAATACACAAGGTGTTTTTCTGGATTGTAGTAGAAAGAAAGGTTAAAATTTCAAATGTTGATGATACAAAAAATTGCATTAAAAGCTTTATTTTACTTTAAAATCTCAACTTTTGTGCTTAGAATAATTTCAGAAAAAAAGGATTAAAGACATAAGCTACTTTTATATGAAAATTTTCGCTATTACAAAGATTAGAATGATGTATTTTCAGATAGCAAAAAGCCTTAGTTTAATTTAAGTGTTTGGAAATCCATAGAAGTTTAAAACAGTGAACATTTGATGTCAAAAGAAGTAACCTGCAATGTGAGTTTAATACACGGAAAGTACTCTTTCATCATTGAGTTGATGTGAACTAAATTCATATACAGTGTTAGCGCAGTGTTAGTGTATGCGCTCGGCTAGAATCTATACACCTTCCAAATTGCATCTTTCCAACATCAAAATTTACAACATAATAAGATATACGCCCTAAAAATCATTCCTAAAATATCATTTCCATAAAATAAATTTTAATTAATTAGAAACGAAGTGGGTGAGCGAATATGCTAAATCTAATTTTCAGTCGATTTCAAAATATATTGTCTAATATTATTTATGCCAATTTATATTTTATGTTTAATTTTATGCAAATTAGTTGTGCACAGGAGAACCTGTCTATCTCGGCTCTCGCGAGAATGAGGCTAATAGTTGAGACATGGTGGTTTCTCTATTTAATTTACATAATCGAAAAAAAACATTAAAAATGCAGATTTTACACTATTTTATTATACTAATATATATATAGCATGTAAATTAATGGTCTTAAATTTAGGAAAAAATGGGAAATTGTGAGAATTAACTCCTTAAAACGTATACTACAACCTAGGACACACTGCGCGTAAATAAACTATAAAACAACATAATCGCAGTTAATTGTATTTAACGGCTCATGGCCATTTCAAAAGCATGTCAGCTTTGTTCTTCAGAGCTGAAATAGCACCAATGATTGGGATAAAAGCGACCTGAAAATTAAATTTACAGAGGATGAAAGCGATTTAGAAGTGATTTTTGGAAATAAAGGAATACAAGTGGGATAAGAAGTAGCGGAATCTATAGAGAGAGTGCTAGACAGCTTATGATTAGTAAGTTCCTTCAAAGCGCGATCAATAATGCTGGGATTGTAACCACGATTCCGAGCGATGTCACGGATATGTGTGAGTTGATGGTGCGTATAACGTCTGAAGATGGGAATTTCAAAACACGGAAAACCGACCACTAGAACGTGCTCACCTTCTAGATATGTAGATGGGCAGATGCAGCAAACTACTTTTTAGATCTTTCAGAAATCCTTATTGCATTTTGGTCAACCCCTGTATACAATTCACATTTGAAGAGGAAAATAACGGTTAGTTACATTTCTTCGATGTTTTTATTCACAGATCGCCGTCTGATTTTCAAACTAGTGTGTATCTGAAACATTCTGCTGTTATCCTCCCACCGCATGCTGCATCCGCCTATGCGCAAAGACAGATGATGAGCAATTTCTGCTGGTTGGTTTTACATGCTTTGAAATTCCCATCTTCCAACGTTTTACTCCACATCGAACTCAACCATATCCATAACATCGCTCGGGATCGTGGTTACAATCCTGGCGTTATTGATCGCGCTTTGAAGGAACTTGACCTAAGCTGCCCAGCACTCTCTCAATGTATTCCGCTCCTTCTTATTTCATCTGCATTCCTTTCGATCCAAAAATCCTTTCGAAAATCGCTTCCTACTGATGAAAGAAATTATTCCTGATGGTAACTATTGGGAAATTTACTCCATCCCATGCCACTTTGTCCCAAGTTTTCATCGGCTAAACACATGATTTTTGGTTTCCTCTCAGAGAACAAGAAATTTACGTATGTAAACAACGAAAAAAAAATCCAATTTGGCCAAACATGAATGGGAGTTTGGCCATAAATTTGTGCTACTTTTACTCGACTCAAACCTGTGAGAAAATAAAATGTATCTTACCTCGTTATTGAGTGTTATACTAAGTGTATACAACCTCGAGTTCAGGGGGTAAACTTGAAAATACACGAAGTGCAACATCAAGTCATCAAAAGAATAAAAAGTGGGAGAAAAAGGAAAAAATTAAAAAAATATGAAAGTAAAAAATTTACAAAACTGAAGAAAATTATAAAAGTTTTATAAAAAGACAGAGAGAAAGTTTGTACAAAAAGAAACATGGACAAAAAGTTTCCAAATACTCAAGCGGGTGAAAAATTACGCCAAATATCACCATGATCATGGGGCCTTTCGAAACATTGTGCCCCGCCTACGTTAAAGTATAGGCGTACCTGGCAGGGTTGACGGTATCCGATAGTGCGGATGGCCAGATGATCGTAGGAAAATTTGGCGCGTTTTTTTACCCAACTTCAGAATTTGGCGACTTTTTTTTTATCCATATTTTTTTTTTACAAAATTTCTCTTTTTTTTTAACTTTTATATTTTTTTATGTTTTGTACATTTTTTTTTTCCTTTTTCTTTTTTTTTCAATTTTTTTTCTTTTTCCATTTTTTTCATTTTTCATTTTTTCTATTTTTCTACACTCGTTATTTTTTGAAGTTTTGTGTTTTTTCTTTTTTCGTCTTTGCTTTTCTTCTTTTTTTTCCTTCTATTTTTTTGATTACTGAAATATTTCCCAATCTTTAGATCATGTTTTTATCGCATTTTTAAATGGAATATGATATTTCCCTATAGATTAGTGTTAATTTCAGGTGGTTTTTTATGCATTTACATATAATCGGTTTTAACTAGGTTCTCCCGTCGTTTCATTCGTTGTTTTTTTCCTGATCTAAGCAAACAATTTTTTTTGACGAATGAATTCCAAAATTTATTACTAAACAAAGAGTAAAAATAATGTTATTTTGAAAAATGGATAGGAAAAATCCACGTCCTTTAAAAAAAATCTGAGCAGTGGAAAATTTTCTTATATATATAAACTATACTATAAACTAAGATAAAATTTCTTTAAACAAAAGTTTCAAGATCAAAATCAGAAATAAACCTTCGGATGGGAGTACAATGCTGAAATAAGACACGAATCAATATTTTTAAAGCAAGGCTTTCTTTGTTTATTGAAATCTTGTAACATAGGAATACATATTATAAAGAGGGATAAAGATTGCACGTTGCAAGCATGAAATTTTTTAGTGGGAAAGCGCATTTAACGTTTCTCCATCTGCTGAAAAACCCCGATATTTTCAGAAACATAATACGCATTATTAATTAGATTGCTATTTTTATACATTGAATAAATACTAAACAAGAACGATACTTTACAGACGGTTTTTCACATAGTAAAGAATTTGTATAAATCTACAAAATGGATGGCATGGATTATTTTGGCGACAAAATTCGGCTTTCTAACTACTGGGTGAAGCTGATATTTTCGTAAATGTAAAACATGTTATTTATGTGCACACCTTTTTTCCCCAGTTGAATAAGTGGTGATCAGGTTCAAGATTTTACGTGTGTTTTTACACACACGCATAGGAAGGAAACCTTTTAAGTACATAAAACGAGATTTTCACATAAAGTTTTCCGTACACCGAAAATATATCTTATATACTTTACAAACAGATTTGAAATTATAGGAATTGTAATGATATAACTTTTTCGCTAAAAATAATCTCCCAAAAATTTAAAATTATATATATTAACATTTTCAAGAGAGGATGGGATTTCAAACATTCTCTCTCCATTCTAATTCTTCCCTTCTCTCTCTCTCTCTCTTTCTTTCAATATTACGCAACATACTTTCGGATACAAAACAATTCAGATGCATATCATTTCCAAATACCGCGGTTATTGATAACACTAGAAAAAAATTACGAGCTAAGTCAGAGACATTAAAGTTCAGTCATTTCCGATAAAACAAAATTTCGGAAATTTTATCATAACCACCCTCCTCTTCATATAAATTAAACTTTGAATAAACAACCTCTTCCATTTGGGAAGAAATACCTTGTTTTAGGTGACGGTTTTAGACGTTTGTTTTAGATGCGGTGTAAATGTTTTTGATCGTTTATTCGGTAATTTTACTTTGAAAGCCAACGCCCCTGAATTTTCCTTTTCCCCAGCCAATACAAGAGCAGTTGTCACATATAATCGGCGATTTTAGTATAGTAACGTTTGAAATTTTCTTCTTCGCAAAGTGTCAGTATGTGATAAAAAAGTGGCTACATAAAAATAATTAAGAAAAGGAAAATTATCTTATTTCTCACAGCAAACATATGCAATGATGTAACTAATATTTTAAAGAAATTAAAATGAACAAAATAGACAACAAGCATTAATTTACAACTTAAATTAATATTTTGCTTTAAAATTTAAGTTACTGTGTTTGTAAAGACTACTGAAATCTGCAATGTAATAGGACAGTCATAAGGCAGAGATAGGTA
>QLNU02004933.1:7187-18027 GCA_006491805.2 Dysdera silvatica | reverse complement strand
GGGGTTTGCAACCCCCATCAACACCCCCTGTGTATGCAATGCATTAAAGAGATATTTACGACAATGTATCCTCAGTACACAGTGATCATCTGGTATACTTAGTACGCAATGTGTATGTGGTGCACCTAGCTTAACAGTGTACATATGGTATACCTAGTATACAATGCATATCTGTATACATAGCACGCAATGTATATATATGATATGTATAGCATATCTGGTAGACTCAGCGTATATAAATACCTAGTATTTAAACCATGTGATTACACAATGCAAGTTTGAATGGGAATTGACCACAGGTAATTGTTAATACTCTGCATTCACGTTGAGTTATCGGTCGCGTCAGAGATTAATCGTTGAGCCAGTTTGAGAAAAGCAAATAACAACATACGTAACACAAATAGCAACACATAATGAGTAACAACAAATAACAACGCAAATAGTAACTATAATAACAAGAACATTGCCTTTAACTTACTTAAAGTGACTCACTCACAGAATCGTTCATATCAGTCCACGATTTGTTTACACCAGGCCTCAAATTGGAGATTTTTAATGCACAAAAAATTACTCCTACATGTTACATGTTCAGTAATCCATGGGCAATCATAACATATAATTAACAACCAAATCGTTAGAAAAATACTGTATTTAACTTAATACAAACGAAAAAGTATCTTGTGAACGAATTTACGAATTCTTTCTTGGCAAGTATGGAAATTAAGTTGGCTCGAATTCGTTCACAGTTGAGCCAGATCTGTCGCCATCGCTCGTTACTGGTAAATAAAAGAAGATGTTTAACAGCTTCCTTAAAAAAGTGGGAGAAAGTGCTAAGCAAAACATTTAAATATTTTTGTCATTTCCAATTTGTCGTAAAATGCAAACTTTGTCAAAAGCAGTAAAGAAATTATCTTAGCCTTAAAAAACAATGACTGGTATCGGAAAATAACAGAAAAATGTAATTGTTCTATAGAAGTAATAACGAAAATTAAAAAATCAATAGAAGTAGCAGGACAAGAAGTAAAGAAAAGTCGGCCAAGGCCGCCGAAAAAAATATCGGAAGTCACAGAACGAAGAATACCGAGATTCATTGGCTCTGGTGAATTCGAGAATGCTATACAGATCCAGCATAGGCTTCAGACAATAAATAATTTGACAGTGCTGTGACTATACGGCGAACGTAGAAGGAGGATTAAATGGAAGAATGAAAGTCATAAAACCCTATCTGCAGCCCGCCACACGTCTCCATGCCTAAGAATTTGCCAAAAAGTACAGACATTATGTAGGGGAAATATGGGCTAAAATAATTTGGTCAGACGAAATCAAGATCAACAAATTTTGCTTCGATAGTAGGATTTAGGCATGGCGGCGATCAAATGAATCTTCAACTCTAAGACCCGTAGTGCCTACAACAACATTTGGCGGGGATAGTATCATGGTGTGCGGTTGTATCGTAGCAAGTGATGTTGACTTAGAAAGGATAGAGACACGCATGCCAACGAAAGATTTAGGAATTGTTTGTCTCAGAATATATGGAAGTATGGAAAAACGGGAAAAAAACAACAACTGCAGACGTTTTTCAACAAGATAACGACCCCAAATATGCAGCAAACCTGACGAATTCGGGGCTATCGACTCAGGGATTGATTGATTGTTTGGCTTTTTTATGGCGCAAGAGCATCTGGGCTATACTGCGCCATCAACTCAGGGGTTTGAAGTAATGAAGTGGCCACCCCAATCTACAGACGAACTCCATCGAGCATTTATGGGGAACATTAAAACGACCAATGACTGACTTCAGCACCGGCTTACAGTTCGTTCGCGGAAAGTGGACCGATGATACTGTTAGAATTCATGGGAGCTGACGTCACAAACGAGCTAGTTCATTACAGCACAGGAAAGGACGCTATTTCAGAACTGGTTTTTAGTCAATGTTTGTCTGCGCCAAAAACCAGTTCTCAAATGACGTCCTCCTCTCTAATGTAATGGTGCCACCTTTGCTGTAATTAACTAGCCCGTATGTGACGTCAGCTCCCGTGAATTCTAACGGTACTGTCGGTCAACGTTCTGCGAACGAATTACAGGGCCTAGGAAATGTTGAAACTCACCAGTGCAATGCTTGGACTTAGTTCAAAGTATGCCTAAACGAACTGAAGCAGTCATAAAGGAAAAAGGAAGATATTTAAAATGCCGAACATTTTTTTTTTCATTGAACTCACAAATTCGTTCATAAGATCCTTTTTATTAAAATAAAGTATTTTTCTAACGATTTTGTTTTTAATTATGTGTTATGATTCCCCACGGATTATTGAACAAGTAATAAGTAAAAATAATTTTTATTTTGCAATAGAAGTTTTCAATTTGAGGCCTGGTGTAAACGATCCTGTGAGTCACTGTATATTTAAATATTCATTATATCTTCTACATAGTTTTAACTCAACGATTCCCAAATTCCTAGCGATCCTTAAATTACTAAATTCCACCAGTTTTTGCTGAAAACAATCAATTTAATAATGTAAACAATTCCGATACACAAAGGAAATTGTTTACATCAAAACTATCCACGATACACACAAAATTAACATAAAAAATTTTTTGTATAAAGGATCGGCGTAAGATTGCCATGCAAGTCTAAATTAAAAGTTGGGCTCCAAAACTCACGTACTCCCCGACTAGTAAAAAAAAAAATGAGCCAGCCCTTCCGGGTAGTATTTTTACGTAGCGCATTCGCATACATATAATGGTAAAATACGTGTGAAGGAAGACGACTTGAAGTATGAAACGGGGACGAACAAGTCCATGGCGACTTTTCCTGTGGTATGATTATTGGGCGAAAGAGGCCGTTGTTCTCTTTATAAGATGACATCTACAGATCGTTATCTGGAGAATGCTTAACCCACGCACGCCCCGGGCTAAATTTAAAACTGTACCACAGACGATTCGTCTCAATGTTTTTTGCTCTTTTTGTTTCTGCATTGCGCACTTCATTACATATTATTACATTTAAGCAAGCAATGTAATAAAAAAATCAAAAACAACATGTAACGCCCGCTGTATCTATTTTTACTTGTGTATGGATGATGTCATTTTTTAAATTATAAATTTCGTTAATTAAAATATACCAATGGCTGCTTTTTCTTTTTTAGACAGACGATTTTTGCCTAGAATTGTCAGCAAAATTTGACGAAAAATTCAGAAGAAATAAATGTGCATTTGTGTAATCTGTCCCATGTTTTCAATTCTTACTAAGAGATAATTTCTAAACAAAATGTTACCAATTAATACAAATTATTATTAATTAACATCAAGTATTATTAGTAATACAGGCCTGCACAAAAGTTTAGACACAGAGGCAAATTATAAATAAAAGCGAGAATTTGCATTGAACTTCGCCGATATTGTATCTAAATAATCCTAGAACCAATAATAAATTGTGCAATTTAAAAGATTACCAAAAGTACTGAAAAAAAATATCCCAACACCGTAATATTGGAATCTGCATGCCACAAATGTTTAGGCACATATGTCAGATTTATGCAAATTAACGGCGCGAAGTTCCCAAGTGATCGAAGGGGCGTTTCACAGAGTTGTTATATAAGGCCTGAAATAATTTAGAATGCTTAGAACGATGCCGATGTCAAAGCAATTTACGAATGACGAGATTTCGAAGATTTGGAGGCTGAAAACTAAAGGTAAATCTGTTACTCAAATTTCTCTTGCATTGAACCGTTCAAAGCGAGGCATTTATCGAGTATTATCCCGGGGTGATCAGTATCAACCAAAATCACGATCTGGGAGGCCTCGAGTGACCAGCATTCGGGATGATAGACAAATACGAAGATTGGCTTCAAATGAAAGCCTGTCTGCAAATCAAATAAAAAACACGTTAGCAATGCGAGTGTCAAGAGAAACCATACGTAGAAGGATTGTAGAATGCAGGCATTTGAGATATGCAAAAATGCGCCGCAAGCCCTGTTTGCAATTACATCATAAACAAGCACAACTACAATGGGCAAGGCAGCACATATCATACAGTGACGAATGGCTGCAGGTGTTATTTAGTGATGAAAAAAAGTGGAACTTAGATGGTCCCGATGGCCTTTCGCACTACTGGCACGATCTTCGAAAACGCCCCTTAAGTCGGTTCAGCAGACGTCAAGGAGGAGGTTCAGTCATGGTTTGGGGAGCCTTTAGCTTCAATGGACAGACTTCTTTGGCGTTTTTGAATGGAAAACAAGATTCCAAGGCATACCAGGCAACTCTTGAAAGTCACCTATTACCTTTTGGCGAACTTTTATGTGGACGAAACTGGGTTTTCCAACAAGATAATGCGTCCATCCACACATCCAGGTCAACAAAAGAATGAATGAGCTCTAAAAATATTACAGTTCTCGATTGGCCTGCTCTTAGTCCTAACTGTAGTCCCATCGAAAATGTATGGGGCATACTAACGAATGTTGTGTATGCCAATGGAAAGCAATATCTGCCCGTTTTAGAACTTAAAAAGGCTATAGAAGAAGCGTGGTTTAATTTTGAACCAGAAACCTTTCAAAATCTTGTGCTTTCAATGAACGACCGCGTATTTAATCTAATACGAAGTAATGGTGGCTACATTGATTATTAAAATTGTTCATTTCCTTATGCAAGTGCTAAAATTTATGTTTGTGCCTAAACTTTTGTGCCACATATTTTACTTATTTTAAGTTATATATTGCAGCAAGTTCGCTACTGATGTGCCTTTCTCTTCTTAAATTTTTAATTTGCATATTACATGTGTTCATATACTTCGTAATATCGAAGTTCCTGCCTCTTCAGTTTTAATAGTATTTTGTTATACTCAAATTTGTTTTGTGTCTAAACTTTTGTGCAGGCCTAGCAGTAGTATTACCAAGAGGCAAGTTCAACGCTATAATGCATGGATCTTTGCTACATAATTGATCGTGTATGCGGATAATAGTATCCATTAACTTATAAAATATTCGTTCAGAATGTGCATAATGAAGTGAAATTAATGAAGATTTAACGATTAATGAAGCTGTAATTATGCTGCAGTTAAACATAAACATTAATCAATCCATGCTACATTAATCCACACTAAATGACTACGCACATAATCATGAGAAATTTGGTTAATGCGCATATGAACTTACGCGTAATTTAATTAATACAAAAATTAATATAAATATAATTTCCACGATTTCCAATGGCTACAGAGCGCATAACTGTGAGTGCATGTAACTATAACACGTTATTTGTGGATGAAGATGGAGTCACTAGTGATTATGCAGGTGGGACCACTAGTGATTATGACTGCGGGCACAATTACTAATAATACCTATTCGCAATTACAGAAGCAGTTACCATAGATCAGCAGTCACTGCAGGTGCGTTCACAAATTAATCCCTTTAAAAGGACCGAAACTTCGCGCCCGAGTTGCATAATAGCAGTGGGTTAAATTGTTCGATGACGGAATTACTGAATGAATATAAATCGTTCGATCACCGAATCGCTGAACGCATGTCAAATCTTTCGATGACCGAATTATGGAATGCGTGTCAAATCGTTCGATGACCGAATCACTGAACGAGTGTCAAATCGTTCGATGACCCAATCACTGAACTAGTGTCAAATCATTCGGAGATCTTACGGAGATTAATTACGTTGATTAAATACGTAATGTTTTATGGCATCGAAATTTAATTTTGCTTAATTATAAAGTCAAGAAATTAGATTTTTGAGGGCAGCTCACATTCTATGTACATACCCCGAATTATCCTAGGGTCGTGGAAAGACCTGATAATGAAATGGAAGAAACCAGCCAATACAACATGGACCGTGAATATGCACAATAATAATAATAATAGTGATAACAATAATTTGAAAAGCAGTTTAAAAAATATAAAAGAATTATTTAAATTCTGTCTAGGATGAAGATGGCGTCACTTTTTCTCCAAAAACAAAAAACTCCAGTTTGGGCTACATATACGTGGGTGGCGAAAATTATTGTATAATCATTTAAATTACTCTTTAAATCAAACAAGCTTTTGACAGAGCTAAACAAGGGAAGGTATTGTTGCGCCCCTGACGGGAAGAGTATTTTTGTCCTCCTTTGCCAATTCTAGGCTTAGGTTCGTAAAATTCCTTTGCTTTCCATGTAATTTCTAGTTCCCATGAAGGAATGACACCCTGACGGCTGCCTTGTCAATCCATGCATTAATCCGGCACTGATTACTGTATTTGAAGAGACTGAAATTGTTGTTATACAATTCATTTCCTTCTTAATGTATTTTTAAGGCTCGAATATAGTATATGAAACATATACAATACTATAATACCTCTTTGGCGGTGGCGTGTGTATGTTACTGAATGATATTTACAGATATATACATTGATTCATTAATCACACCGAATGACACTAATTAATCCTTAACAGATTTATTTATAACATTAACTATTAAAATATATTTACATGCTGAATAAACTACAGCACCAGCATTCTCGTTAATACGTTTAGTCTACCCATCACGCTCAAAGTGACCAGCTACAGTTCTCGTCCACTGATTCCTTCTTCTCGGTTCTGTTTCAACCAGGACCTTTACCTTGTCGGTAAGAGGCGTGCGTCTCCTACCTGAACGCTACTATGGCGGTTTCTACACCTCTGTTATCCAACTTTCTTTTATCTGAAACACTCTGTTAATCGACGATAGTTTTCAAATTATCATTTTTATTTTTTTAGCAGCAATCCAGTAGACATTGCGGCAAATAGGAAACAAGTACTGTGATACGTTTGAAATGATTTCAAGATCAAAAACCAGGAAATGGTATTTATTTTTAAAATGGCAACATATATTTTCTGTTAATTGTGTACCCATTATAACATGGGCGCCCACAGAATTATATGAAGGGGGTGTATCCAGGAAAATTTCCAATTAAATAATATCGTTGGACTATGGTTCCTTGTGGATTTAGTCCTTTTTTCATAAGCCGGGGGGGACTTGGGGCATCCATGCATTATAAATTTAATTTTATTAAGTACTACAACTGGCGCTGGAACCCTGAATTCACGCATTTTCGATCATCAACTGTGATTCCAGGGGGGAAGGGGGGCACAGGGAGAGGTCACAGGGGATATGTCCCCCCAAAATATATTTTTTCACTGTAAAAAATTCCAACTTTCATGATAAATGAAGGGTGTTATTCCAAGACCTTAATACCCCCAAAATGAAAGTCTGTATCCGCCCCTGTATGGTTCAGATAACGGAAGTTCTACTACGTTGGTGTACGCAGGGGGGTTGTAACCCCCCATTGCAATGAAATTTTGTATATTTAACATAGGAATATATGAGTTGTAGCTCTGTAACCCTCCCTGAGCCTATAACTCCCTTATGAATTTTCTGCGTACGCCTATGTTCTACTGCAGCGGTTCTTTGACATTCCTAGACCGCAGACCCCCTGCAGAGATCACTCGCCCTTCCGGACTCCCCAAGAATTAACTCAAAGTTTAAAGCCCAGAATTTGCATCATACATATTTATTTCTAGCGTTTCATCACTGATTTTCACCATTTGGGGAAGGAATTTTTCGTTCCCTCGTAATTTATTTTTAGCATTAAAGAGTAAATGCTCGTGTCTTAGTACTTTTCCGAACTTTTGTGGGGCACTGGGAGGATCTCGCGGACCCCCTGATAGGGTCCGCAGACCACAGTTGAAGAACGGCTGTTCTACTGGATATAAAAAGAGTAATTTTGGAACTTTTATGTATAGCTAAACTTTTTTTTTATAAAATTATTGGTGGTTCTAAATTACAGAAATTTGGTGAAAATGTTGATGCCTTATCAAGGAATCGAAAAGGGAATTTTAGTTTTTTTTCCCCTATTTATTACCACATTTACCTAAATTGTCATGATTTTAAAAACTTCTGTAACTGGCTTATCGTTTTCATTTTTTTTGTCGGTTTCTTCACACCCAATTGTAGTTAAGCTGGTCGTTATCTAAAGCTGGCCATAAATTTACACTTGAACATGTCCAAAGCTTTAGAATCTATTTGTGGTTTTGGATCCATTTCTTTTTCACCCTCCACCCCTCGCTCATGGAATCATACCCAGTTTCGTTATTGCATACTCCCCTTTGCACATCTACCCTCTTTCGTAGAATAAATTATGACCATAAAACAAGATACTGGCGCCAAGATATTGACACCCTGTCTGAGATTCAGGATTATCCCCCTTTCTCCCTCCTTTTCCTAACATTTTTTTCCCTTTTTTCCCTATGATCCTGCAGACAATAGAAGTAAAAAAGCATTATTTTTCTCTTTAAAGCAACTTCCTTGCGGTAATCAATTTTCGCTTTAGAAATGCCTTTACAATTGACATTTTCTCTCATAAAATAATCATTTTCATCGTTCTGTCACTACGTATTTCAGCAGTGCAATAAATGATTATCACATAATTATATAGCATCCTATATGTGGAGCTATGATATCATTTCCTATCACTTCCCATAATGCATACGGGATCATATATAAAAATAAAGTATATTTAATAATTTGAATAATCGCCTGTTATTGGTGGCTCTCGCAGATCGGAATCCCATAGGGCCGTGGTTCCTAACTTGGAGGTTACGATCAGGTTTCTAGTGGGGTCGCCGCAATTATTTTTAGTTGCAATTATTTTTATAAGGAATTTCATACCAAATGTTTCCAACGCTTTTATATTTAAACAAATTTTTGTCCTAATATTAACCAATGGTTGTTAAATTTATATCCATAATATATATATAAAATTAATATAATATACATAATTAATGTAATATATATAATTTTATATTTAATGTGTTTTCTTTACTCTGTTAAAAGTGCTTTTATTATGCAAATGTGGCGACGGCGGGAGGGAGGGGGGTGGTCGTGGTTTACTTGGCTACTATAAAAGTGGGTCGCAGCTTGAAAAAGCTTGGGAACCACTGCGATAGAGTAAATTGAAGGTAGACATACTTTCTCCATTATTAAAATGTAAACATTTAAAAAAATTAAACTTCCAATTGACCCGGATTCTCAGAAGCAAAAGACTAATGCTTAACAAAGACTTCGGTAATAAATAAATCATTCAGTGATAAACTGCACGAAACTAATAAACAATTATTAATACAAAACTATAGCAGTTCAAATTTATTGTTATCGTTTACTCGATTCGAGACACAGCTCCGGTGAATGTGAAGACGGAAAAAGGAGAATATAATCTCGCGATTAAAAATACTTTTCGAAGGAGAAGGACTGGTGAGTAAAACCCACCAAACAGCCGATATTTTTTTTTTGCGAGGTAAATCAATTTTAATATTTAATGCCATAATCGACAAATGCTTACGTTCGTTACCTTAAACTTGTCTTATGTGCTTAAGAATACACAAATTTCGAAACGAAGTGTTTAGATGATTGAAATGTAATATTTCGGCTACTTCAGAATGACCCTATCTTTTAAATTTTCTTTCTTTAATACTAATTTTTATTATCTTTTAAGATAATTAAATACGTGGGTGGCAAAAATTATTGTATAATAAATTCCCCCACGAAAACTCACAAAAATCTCGCCCCGGAGGCTTTCTTGTGTTGACCATATTTGGCAATTGTGTTATCCCTGCGGAGGGTAATAATACCTTAACATCTTTACATACGGAGAAAGAGAGCGTTGTTTCCTGTCCTCATTCGTCTAGCGGTCCAAGACACTCCGGGCTAAACGGAGGGACCCTGGTTCGAATCCAGGATGGGGAAAGCGTCTCTTTTTCTCCAAAATTACACAAGCTCTAGTTTGAGCTGTAATTGAAACGTGGGTGGCAAAAATTATAGTATAATCTTTTTAAGGTTAAAATTTTCTGTCCGGGGAGTGACCGCTAATGAGAGGTTTCACTGTTATCTTCCCGTTTATACTCACAGTAGTATATTACAGTATTTTCTCTCAATAACATCTTCTAATTAACGGAACTTTCCATTTAACGGCTGCATTTTGAGGAGGTACTGGTAAGTTCTCAAGTGCTGATGTATTTTTGACGACCTACCATCCATCCTCTCTGCGGGCGTATATGAAGCTTCATTATAGACAACTGTTTGAAATGGGGCAGTGCTTGGACTGCTTTTTTAAATCAAATCAAATCGACGTCAACGAAGTGAACGTCTGAAAAGCGAGACTACCGCGATATTAAAATACAGGAATTTTTCTCATCATTTACCATCTAATGTTACCACATCATCGACTATGATGCAAACAATTTCTCGTACTTTAATATCACGCTAGTCTCGTTTTTTGGACGCTCGCTTCTTTGATATCAATTTAATTTGGTTTAAAAAGCAGTCCAAGCACTGCCTAAGTTCAAAAACTTGTTTATATTAAAGCTTTATATGCCCTCGCAGAAGGGAGGATGGTAAGTCGTTTATAACTCGGTTGAAAGAGCCCTTGGCCGAATACCAAGAAGGCCGTGGGTTCGGCTTCAACCAGATATCGTGAAATCGTTCTTTTCTTTGAGAGCAATTTACCATCTATACATATTTATTTATACAAGTAATTAGTTTTTATTTTATTTCCTTTTTTAATGTTGTTGTAAATACAAGAACTTCATTTTTGAATTCATTGTGTATATCATCATCATATTCAACCATTATCTATCCACTGCTGGATGAAGGTCTCTCCAAATGCTTTCCACACAAGTCTATCCTGGGCCATTCGTTTCCACGTCACCCCAACCTCTTTTCTTATTTCATCCACCCATCTAGTTTGAGGACGTTTTCTAGGTCTTCGGTGGTCTCTTGGAATCCAGTTCAGAATTTCTGTTGTCCATCGTTGATCAGTTCTTCTT